>APFE031477956.1:23217-193087 GCA_000404065.3 Pinus taeda | reverse complement strand
CACGTGCTTGGTACACACGAATAGACAGCTATTTCACAGGACTTGGATTCTCCAAGAGCGAGGTGGATCCTAACCTATACCAGATTGTGATGGAGGGTAAGTTGCTTATCATTGTACTGTATGTTGATGATTTGATTCTAACGGGTGATGAGCTGTTGATACTGTCATGCAAGAAGGATCTTGCTACAGAGTTTGAGATGAAGGACTTGGGCCTCCTTAACTATTTCCTAGGATTGGAAATATGGCAGCGCAGTGGTGGACTGTTTGTTTCTTAGGGCAAGTATGCTCGGGAGATACTGGAGAAGTTCAACATGCATGGCTGCAAGCCTTTTGATACTCCTCTTCCTGGAGGTTGGAGGAAGGAGGATGCCACTTCGGGAGAAGAAGTGGATGCCACTGTTTATCGACAGTTGGTGGGGTCGCTGATGTATTTGGTCAATACACGACCTGATATATGCTATGCAGTTAACCAGCTTTCACAAGCTATGGTTAAGCCTATCAAGCTCTTCTGGAAGGCGGGCAAGCATGTATTGCGCTACTTGAGAGGCACATCGGGATATGGTTTGTGGTACAGACAGGAGGATGAGGTGAAGCTGTGTGGCTTCACAGATGCAGATTGGGCAGGGAGCTCAACGGACATAAAGAGCACATCAGGAGGGATCTTCAGTATTGGATCGACAGCAGTTTCTTGGTACAGCAGGAAACAGAGATCCGTGGCACTCAGTTCAGCGGAGGCCGAGTATATGGTAGCAAGTTTGGCTACATGCGAGGCTATATGGATGAGGAAGATCCTAGTTGGTTTGTTCGATTCTCATTTGGATCCTACTGTGATTTATTGTGATAACCAGAGTTGCATTAAACTCTCGGCTAATCCTGTATTTCATGGTAGATCTAAACATATTGACATCAGGTACCATCATATCAGAGATTGTGTGCAGCGGAGGATCATGTTACTTTCGTACATTCCAACGGAGGATCAGGACGCTGATATTCTGACGAAGGCTCTCACAAGGAGCAAATCGAGTACCACCGAGGCAGGATAGGGGTTGCTGATAATCCATATCTTGTCGAGAGGGAGTGTTGAGATTGCAACAAGATGATGGAGCTTAGTGAAAAGAGTCGCCTTCACTAAGCGGGCCCGCAGGCTATTTTGGCGCAAGTCTATTTTTAGACTATGTCTATTTTTAGACATATGGATCATGTCTATGGATTGCAGGTTGTTGTTTATGGATGATTGATCAAGTTGGGAAAAATAGATGGACTTCTATTTTTAATGAAAGTGTGAGTGATCAAGTCTATTTTTAGACTGGCTGTCAAAAATAGAAAAGTCAAATATTATTATCTCACAATAATATTTGGACTATAAACTCAATCTTATTCTCTTGGAGCACTTCAGTTCGAGCTACGGATGTGGCACATGCAATTGCATGAAGGAAATACGTGGTTCTTATGGGTTAGTTGAATATTTGCATGCATGACTTCAGTTAGAACTCAAGTGAGTTAAGTTTAGTGGACTGGAGGTGCAGTTGATGGAGTTGTGTTCAGTTTAGCTTTGTTAAACTGGTTGTATTTAGTCTAACTGGCAAATAGACTAGAGATGAGTTGGGTGAATTAGTTATTAATTAATTCACAAGTTATTAACTCATAATACAACTAATGAATACATCAGTTAACTCAGTTGCATGTCAGTGCATGTTCAGTTCAGCAGGGACAGGTTTTAGAGAATCAGATTGCTATCAGTTGTGACTATAGTTGTGCACCAGATCTTGCACAAAACAGGGGATTGAGTATGCCAATGAGTTTTCCCACATTGTAACTTGTTCTCACGTGATTTAGCCAAGGAAATACGTGGCTGCCTTGGAATTATCACCGGTTCTTGTGCAGGTATTGAGCAGCGAAGGCAGGCAAGCAGCGGAAGAGATTTGAGCCAGTGATTGATTCAGATCTGAGCTGTATTGTGTGTAACAGGTGGAGCTGGTACTGGATTGCTTGTGATAAGCATTGTACTTTGTAATGTTACATGACTCAATCATTAATATACAGATAGTTGGGGTTTTTAGCGAGATGCTTTCCCCGGGATACATACTGTGTTAATGTGTGAATGCTCTTGATGTTTTATTGTTATTGATGCTGCTATATTGATGATCAACGTAGAGGAGCTTATGTATTGTGTATGTTTTCCGCAATAGTACATGATCAGGATAATCTCTGTTGAATATGTGTTAAATTATTCAAAATTTCTACACTTGGAATGTAGACCTATACATACTACTTAATAACAAAAAAATTCCTTCCCATTTTATTTTTATTTACTTGGGAATTTAGCAAGATTCTTGCTCTTGTAGCATTATATGCCTCTTGTAGCAATTTCCTATAGTAAACCTGTAGCATCACCTTCCTTCACCAGTTTTGATCCCCACTGCAAATTTAACTTAGTATAGATGAATAATTACTCCTAAAATCTAAATACATGATTAGGGAAGGCCAAAGGCGACTTAGGATTTTCGTTTTTACCCCTGCAACAACTCTCAAGAATTTGGGTTAATGGACAAATTTATGAAAATGATAGCACAATAATGATTTCCTTCATTGCCACATGAAGTATATAATGAACTATGTCAATGGATATAACCTCTTTGTAATGCATTGATTTATTACATTCTATTTCCTTCATTTATGTTATATTAGTTTACTTTCTTTATTCTTAAGTTAAGATTAGTTTCCCTTTTCAATTCAACTTTCACATCCTGCAATTAGGCTAGTGTTTGATTTCCATTTCTATGATTAGGATTAGTTTTTTAGAAAATATTTGGTGATAATCACGTCAAAATTCATTTGTCAATGCATTTCAAACCAGCAAGTGTGGTCTTGACGATGAACCACACTTGCTAGTTCGAAACATGTCGACAAATGAATTTTGTTGTGATTATTGCCAAAATCTTTTCTCAAAATCTTGATATGGATCATAGAAGCCTTAATTCAATAATTAGGATTAGTGTTTACATTTGAGCAAGTATAATTTACATTTCTACAATTAGTTTAGGTTAGGTTTCATGATATTCATTCCATTACATCAAATCAATGAAAGAAGGGCTAATAATTTAAGTTGGTAGCCTTGGGAGTTGCAAAATTATTGTTGCAATACTGAGGCTCATCACATAGGGAATCATTTAGCACAAACGATGGAGAGGGAATTCCAATATTTCCCTTCCATGGATTGTAATATTGAAATAAGTCTCTCCAATCAAGAAAATAATGTATGTCTATCCAAAACCATGCAAGAAATCCGAGGTATGATAATTTCCTTTTCCACTATCTGAAATATTATTTTCAATAATCTCATATCTACATAGTGTGACCAATCGAAAATCTCCTCTTTTATTCAAAAAATACACCTATTCATATTTTGTATTATTACTGGTCTCTATTGTACCTATTCCTATGGATGAATCTCTTATATATCTTTCCCTGAATCCCCCTCCTTCTACTACATGTTATGTCTCAGAGGGTTTATCTTCTTGTGTCTTGGAGTTCATTCCTTCTTCATCCAAGGATGTAGACAGATTTTAATTTCTATCTAAATGCTTGGCCAAGGGGGGATACTCATATTTTCCTCATTCCAATCATATTTCATAGGTTCTTTTCGAGGGTGGATTGTCCATTAAGGATAAAGGTCCTCCTTAGGATGGGTGGAAACCCCATATATCTCCTACTAAGAAGTTAGAGAAAAACAAAGTGAGAAACAACAAAAATGATATAATTTAATGTGCATTTAAAGAAAAGGATGACTTGTTAAAAAGTATTCCATTATTTTCCTTTCCTTTAATGTTAGGGGATACAAAGGTACCCCAAAATTGTAATCCCTTAATTGTTTTGTGCAAATAATCTTTGTCTATATGATCATGCTCTAGGAGACCATGTGCTCTACCACCAAAGATATAAATACTATGTATTTGAGGCTAAAATATTGTAATTTCATTTCCTTCAATGCAATAGGTCTTCTAGGAGGTATAATAATGGATTGTAAACCATCCTTTAAGCTTCTCTATTCAGAAATTAGTGACCCTAGCATATCTATATTATATATATATATATATAATATATTATATATATATATAAATATATAATATTATATATATATCCCTATGCCAACAAATTTCCACTTTGGTTGAATATTTATGAATCTAGGATACTTAATGGCTTGAATTTCATTCTTTTTTGGGATATCAACTTTACCTTATAGATTCGGAATGTGTGAGGGAATAATTTGAGGCATCATATGGAGATTAGTATAATCTTTATGATTGAGGATTATCACATGTTAAAAGTGGATACAAACAACCTAATCCCCTCTTAGATAAATAAAAGAATTATTATGGAATGAATATCTAAGTTATTAAACCAATTTCCTATCTTTGAGTCAATGATGCTTAATCCTTAGAGACAAATCACTGGATTGCTTCAGGGTGGAGCTTTGATCATCTCCCACTATTTATATATATTGATAGTCTTGAGATTAAGCCTCCATCACTAATGAAGTTAATCCATACTTGGCTTCTTCAGGAGGATTATTGCTTAATGCTACCTAGCTCTTGGGCCCCCCTTAGTGATGATTATGAGTCATCCTATATGAAATAATTCAACACTAATGAGTCCTTATCAATTATATCAACAAAATATGGGTAGAATCCTTCCTAAAATGCTATGAAGTGACCCTTTGGGAGGATGAACATGGTATTCAAGATTTCTATGAAGGAAATAATTTAGGGGGTTTCTCACCTAAAGAGGCTCACTCACTAAGTGCTATCATGCTTCATTGGAAATATTTTTTGGCAAAGGACGAAGCCTCTTGGAACCTAAAGATTCAACAACTATGGATACAAGAAGTAGAAAATACCATGAATCTCTTCCACAACTTCACAAATTTCTAAAAAAAACTAAAACACCATCTCAGATATTTGACTTATGAAGGAACAATAAAAAATCATTTTGTGAAAAATCATTAGCTCGAAGGAATAATTTATGGATGTTGTTAAAAGAATATGCTAGATGTCACATAACATAAATGATCTGAATTATTAAAATATTCCATCACATCATCACTAAGGAAATGAATGAGATGTTATTTGTAGATATATAAAAAAATTATTTGAATTCCACTCGCTAGATGACACAAAAAGGAAAAATCCCCAATATTGATGGATTGATGGTTGAATTCATGGAGTTATATAAAATTTACGAGGATCTATTTATGGTGGTTTAGGAATCCAAATGCATAAAGAATATCTAAATGGATTTCAACTTGACCTATTTAGCTTTTATTTCTAAGAGAAATAGTCTATATCACTTAATGAATTTTGGAAAATATCATGGTATAATTTGGTGTACAAAATTATTTCCGAAATAATAGCCAAATAGATAAATATTATCCTCAACAACCTGATATTGAAGATAAATTTAGTTTCTTCTTTAATAGGAAGATCCATGATGTTACATCTCTTACAGAAAAGGATTTCCACTCAATTAAATATGGAAACAATTCTTCAATTATCTTCAAAGTAGATTTATCCAAGGGTTATTACAAGGTCAACTAGACCTATATTGAGCTATTTTTGATCCATATGGTGTCTTTGGAAGTTTTAGTGTCTACGGATAAACACTTAAACCCCTAGACTAGTAGCTAAGTCTAGAACAATAGTGCAAAGCATTCTCTACTTTTTTTATGACCAATAGATTAAATAGGAGGTAAAGAAGCCTAGCTGTAGCTTTCACTTACTCCTTATATCCCTTGACCAATTTTTTCGCTCCTTTCTGTACTTAATCCACTTGAAGAGTACATGCACACAGACAGAAGACAAAATCCGATCAAAGCAGATGGTAATGATCTATTGATTAAACATAGCATGGAATCAAGTACATGATACACATATGAAAGCATCAATGAATAACACAAGCATATGGAAAAATCTTTGAACAATTTATTAGTAAAAGGAAGAGTTACAACCCAATTTGCTTGATTCAGCATCACTCCTCTAGTTCAATCCCATCCTCTCCTCATAACAATCAAGACATTGTGACAGCATTACAATACTTAAAATCAACTCAAGTCTCATACTAACAACATCCCCCTATAATTCAATGATTTCCAGCCCCTGATCACTTAGATGAGTGGTCTTTTTATAGGTGAATGAAGGAAGTTATGCCATAAATGGTGATAATGAATGACCTCCCAAACTTAGAATTTAGTTCCATGTAGGAAGGGATAAAGGGATTGATGTTCCTTAAGTCCCTAACTCATCCAAATTCTAGCTCAAAGGAATAGATAAACTTGGGAAAATTCTAGATGTGTCCAATGGATAAGAATATTCCCAAACCCCAATGTAATTTCACTCAAATTCACCCAACACATGCCAAAGAGAGACCAAGTGCACTGCAATGCACACTGACAGTGTATTGGCTGCACTGTAGCACACCCTAATGAAGGCCTACTTGTGTTGATCTTCTTAGAGGCAGTTTATGGATGATTTCAGTCATGGAACTTTTTAGGAAGCTAGGCATTCTGATGGTTGACTTATTTAGGGAATGTAACAATTAAATTAGGGTTTGATGGGCCCTAGTAGTATTGATCTATAAGTTGGGGTTGATGTGCCCAAATGGATCTGTAACAGTTACCCCCTAAATCATGAATTCATAGATATGTATGTTGAGTGAAATGATTTATCATGTGGAGAGGAGGTTTCGAAGCGGAAGGTGATCTGCATCAATCACAATACATATATCATGAAATTTGATTTTTTCTCATGAACTTGCTAAGGGAAGGCATACCCATGCTCAACTTATAAACTTTCATTACATGTACAAATATAGTCATCTACAGATATAGACCCATGAATGGATGACCATGAATGTAAGGCCATTGTACATTTGATTTAGTACTCTTGAAAATATCGTAGCCCAGATGGATGAAACTAGATTCAGGGTCTTCAATCTCATTCAATCTTTCACTCAAGTACAAGTCTAACCATGTGAATAGATGATCTGAAGTTGAACATGGGAAGGCATCGTCTGATTACCAGCCAAAGATGTAAGTCGCTAACAGATGTGAGAGGAATCATCGATAATGATAATGACCCTCAAGGTACTACAGTACATTTCACAGGGTGTGAATAAATGATTTGATGTCGAACACCATACAAAGTATTTCAGTCAAAGGCCAATGATGTCAACCTATCGTCGGAAGTGAGAAACCTGCCATTGATGTATGCAAGCCTCAAGGTACTAAAGGGGTGTTTCTAAGTCAACTTCTTGGATAATGTGCTGATGTTGACAAGAAGCGACTCGTCACAGGAGGGCCCTGATGTATCCCAAATCAATGACATGAAACAAGGTAAATGATTTTGGAGATGAAAAATCAACTAACGACAAAAGGTTCAGGAATGGCGATCATGAAAATGAAGGTTTTCGGTATTGCAAAGGATGAAGTTTGAACTGAATAACTTCTCTTAAACATGTCAGTGACCCTAAGACGAATTGGCAGTATTGACCAAAAACAAAGTAATGGATGGTATGATAGACCAACAGTGTGATAATCATCAAGCTGAATGACCCAACCCACATAGTCACGATGATGAGGTGAAAGTGTTTGTTCAAGAGCAACTTGCTACCATAAAGTGTTCTCCCCTTTTTCCCATTTTCCCAAATCATTGTTGACCAGTACCTCTTTATTTTTATCAAGCTTGAGGAGGATAACATATACTTGTTGTATAATTCCACCCTTCAGGTGAATCCATCACTATTTGATGCTTTAATGAGTCTAGCAAAGGTGAAACTCGGTCTTGTCTAGAGGGCCAAGTTTGTCGCTATTTGATATTTTTAACGAGTTTAACGACAAAGATAACTCGACCCTTTTCTTGTTTAGAGAGTTTGAAAAGGGAAAAAAAAGAAACCCCACAAGTTCTTTTTTGTAAATTAATCTCTCAAGTCCGAAAAAGCATAAAATAATATAAGATAGATATCTTTTCTAATCCGTTAACGAGCTATAAAGGACAAGTGCTGGACAATCTTTTCATATTGGATTTCAGAGATCTGTGGTTTGTGATTTTTGAGTGTTTGATCGGAGAATCCAAAGTAAGAGAATTTTTACACCAACGTTTCGAATCCCAAATGGGATCCATCATCAGGGTTAAGAGAAAGATGATGATGGATCTTTCTCTTAACCCTGATGATGGATCCCATTTGGGATTTGAAACGTTGGTGTAAAAATTCTCTTACTGTGGATTCTCCGATCAAACACTCAAAAATCTTTTCATATTTAGAGATTCTGAAAAGAGCTTAAAAGAGGACTCCATTTTGAGGAACAAGTGGTGTCTAGGATAGAAATTGGTTCCCGTGATGTTTGGAACTTCTCAAAACATGTTGATTTAAGTGAAGAGGCTGGCTTATAATACCACTCATTGCAATTGTTCCTAAGAAAAGTTAAAACAACCAACTGAAAGCGTATGATTGGCCAAAGGGATGGTGGCGATGGGATGAAAACAAGCAAGGCTCATATGACAAAATAGGTTGATAGAATGGCAATCACGAGGGTTAAAAATGGAAATGGGTTCATTTTTAGACAAGCTTGAACCATAGGAAACTATGCTTGGATTCAGTTTCATGTTTACACAAGCTTGAAATGAAAACTATACTTGAATTCAGTTTCATTTTTACACAATCTTGAAATGAATAATTATGCTTGAGATTGCTTTACATGCCCCCAACATGATGAAAGGAAGAGTCTCCTGTAACTAGATGGAAGTCACTGCGGTGAAGTAGGATGGTTATCCAACACCTTTTTGGCAGATACGGACAAAGGTGAATGGGGTGATTCCCTTCACATAACCTACAAAGAAACTTAACTTTACCACTAGATGCATGCCCCCAAAGCTTCATTACATTCACCTAAGTAGACTACTCGTGGCTATCAGGTGGATGGAATGAAGGTTCGTTTACGAGATTAAGTGAAATACTCAATTGAGATTTTACGAGATCTAATCAAAGACTCGACTTGGAACTTGGGACCTTGTTTCCTTTTTTAATGATCTCGACACAAGACAAGGAACTCTACTCAGATTCCTTATTTCATTTTTTAATGAGGTTGACACAAGACAAGGAACTATGCTCATGGACTTGTTTCCATTTTTAACGAGGTCGACATAGTAAAATAATTATCCTCATATTCCTTGTTTCATTTTTTAACAAGGTTGACACAAGACCAAGAAATATCCTCGTACTCCTTGTTTTCACGACCCATATGAGGTCATGAAGGAGAGATCTGGTTCCAATGCCCCCAATACATGATGTACAACATCATTAAATTGATCGTCAGTTGATGTAGGTATGGAATGGGTTGCCACATAATTAACTCATGGCGGGGATGATACCATCGACACAAATGGACCATTTATGGAAGATGGCTGACTGGGAGCCATATTTGGACCGAGAAATGAAAGTTGGTCAATGGTGACAACTTTTCCTTCATGCGAGAAACACATCACTTGAAAGAGTGTGGAAACAATAGCTCCCATGTCATAAACATAGTCACACCCAAGAAGTAAATTGTAATCTAAAGGGCCTGGGACTACCATCACGTTCATATAAATGATTTTTCCTCCCAAAGTACCGAGGGAGAATCCCTAGTGTTTAACTCGTTCCTCTATTAAAACTCAACAGATTCTGGGTAATAGGCACAAGCAGCAGCGAACCAAGAGCTTGCAAAGCAGTTGAGGAAAGGATACTCACAGTTGCACCTTCATCTATAATAGTGCTCGATACAATGATATTACAAACTTGAAATATGATCTAGAAAGGCACATAGGAAGGAAAGAAGAATCCTACCAGTCGATTCCAATCAAAGGAAGTGACTAGACTACTTGGAGGGGGTACCGTAGAAATGAGAGAATTAACCCCTTGAGTTACAAGTACTGGAGGATTTTCCTCCTGTCTTGATGGAATAGGAGGACTACCCCCAAGCTCATTAGAATCTAAAGAAAGAAAAATAACTTGAGTGGTATCATATTCACTCTCTTTGAGAAAGGTACGATTAGCTGAAGGTGAAATTAGGTCAATTGTTACCTTCACCTGTTGATTTGGGTCGGGCATAGACTCATAGGATTCAATTTCAAAGAGAGTGGATTTGACCGATGGTTGATTTTGGTCAGTCAATTCATCAACTAGTGAAGGATTTAGGGAGAGTTTCCTGTAACTAGATGGAAGTCGTTGCGGTGAAGCAGGACAATTATCCAACACCTTTTTGGCCTCATCCAGATAGGGAAAAAGGTGAATGGGGTGATTCCCTTCACATAACCTACAGGGAAACTTAACTTTACCCTCCTTTCCATGAAATTTACTACCACTAGTTAATGGTGTGTCACTGACATGATCTGAAGAAGTTGATGACATAGGATGATGTGAACAGGAAGAACATTCTTCTAAGATCTGAGGAATATCAGGATAATTTCGAAGAAGTTGGTCTCCCGCACAAAGTTTGCATGCATATCGAACTTTGTGAGGCTTGATGGATAGTTTCTCATCAGATGTTGCATTCAAAGAAATGGTTGCTTGATTGCCCCTCTATTGAATTTGCTTCTTCTTCTTCTTCTTCCCTTTCTTCTTCTTCATAGCCACCTTGTTCCTAGTACAATACTTTCACCAGGTGAAGAGGAAGAAGGGGAGGAAGAAACAATCAAGAAAGAAGGCAAAGGGTCAACCTTAGGATCAACTGGAGGTTGATTTTGTCCAGTTGGAGGTGTACTCGATTGCAGAGAAATCATGACATTTTGAACCAAGAAGGTTGAAAACAACCAGATAGGCAAGCCAATGGTAAATCCAAGAAGGGACAATGTAGCCATATATGGAGCACCAATATTTTCAAAAGGAGGAAAAGGACTAGGATTCCCATCAAAAGGAATTCCTTGATCAGTGGACTCTAGATTTGTCGCCATATTTTTAAACCTAAGATCAACCAAGGAGTGAGTGTGGAGGATATTATCCGCAATCAATTAATTTAATTCTAATCAAAGTAACAAAAGAAAACAAAAGAGGGATGTTCTAGGCAAAAGGATTACTGAGTAACTGTGAACTGCAAAATACATCCTAGTGAACCAAGAAGTACGAGCAGGCAATCTCCCCGAATGATGTGTTCAGTGTATCACAGTGTACAAGGTAGCTGAATCAGTTGCATAAGGATGGATAGCAACCTAGTGTTGTCCTCCCATATATACTCGAAAGTACGTGGAGGCCCAATCTATCTAAGCATTGTCTAATGCAAAACCGCACAATAAGAGCATTTCCATATAATTTACGTACTATAACACCACCCTATATACTCGAAGGTATGTGGACGAGCTATAATATACTCACGTACATGAAATGAGATATCACACTCGAGATGTATTGCAGACAAGTTAGCGATAACTGCTTTGTTTTATGAAGCTGGAACATGTCTCTAGCGTAGAGCTCTCAATGTTTTTCGTTAGGTGACAATGCTCCATTAGGTAAATTCAGATAAATTTTAGGTTGATCTTCTTTAGAATTTTCCTTTCAAGGTTCACCACATGATGTATGTTTGCAATTCCTAAAATGCAACTAATATGATAAGCATTCTTTCCATTCAATTTATCAATGAAAATCCTTACCTAGTAGGGATAGAGCAATCTGATCTTTAACAAAGAGAAAAGAGCACATCTAATGCAATTTCCCTTTCTATTCCTTTTAGAACACACAAAATTTTTCAATGCAACATGCATGTATTTCTTTTCGATTTCCCTTAATGTGAATGAACAAAAAGGAAAACTAATGCATAACCTATCAATAAACTCTTCATAAAAGTGACGTTTTTGCGACAATTCCTTTTCAAGGAAAGGAAGACATTACAACACTTTCGTTTTTAAAGAAACGAGGAGTTACGACACTTTCAATGAAAGGACTAATCATATGCACACATCAATCAATCGATCTTTCATGAATGAAGACTTTTATGACAATTCAATTTTCAAAGGAAAAGTCGATTTTATGACACTTTATTTTGACAAAGATCAATCAACCAAAACACTAACTTTCGAATATAGATTGAAAATGAAAAAGTAAATACATAAGAAACATTTATCAATCCTAGTCAATGTAGGGCCAACTAAGGAGATGAAAACCTATTTTCTAAGACATGACATCCTTTTACAATTAGCAAACAAGCAATCAGATGAATTTTGGAAAAATATTTAATTCCAAGGGTGGGAATCTAACCCTAGGAAGATCAACGCAGGCCAAAGAGGGAATAATTGTGCTGTAGTGCACTATCACTAACTAGAGAGTGCATTTCATCGCACTGTCTCTAAGGCTAGCCTACGCTGATTCTTGTGAGGCCACTCAAGAGTCATCTAACCTCAAATTTTAACGAAAATTCAATGCAAAAGGCTAAATTAAACAATTAATGTATGTCAAGGTGTCTAAGGAGGTGTATTAGCTATTAGGATGGATAATCGATCCCTAGTGGAGTCACCAATTTGTTTTGGGAAGTTTTAGTGTCTATGGATAAACGCTTAAACCCTTAAACTAGTAGCTATGTCTAGAACAACAGTGCAAAGCATTCTCTACTTTTTCTATGACCAATTGATTAAATAAGAGGTAAAGAAGCCTACCTATAGCTTTTGTTTACTCCTTATCTTCCCTAACCAATTTTGTCACTTGTTTCCATACTTAATCCATTTGAAGAGTACCTGCACATAGACAGAAGACAAGAACTGATCAAAGCATATGATAATGATTTATTGATTAAAAATATCATGGAATCAAGTCCATGATACACATAAGAAAGCATCAATGAATAACACAAGCATATGGAAAAAGCTTTGAACACTTTATTAGTAAAAGGAAGAATCACAACCAAATTTTCTTGATTCAGCATCAGTCCTCTAGTTCAATCCCATCCTCTCCTCATTAAAAGCAAGACATTTTGACATCATTACAATACTTGAAATCAATACAAGTCTCATACTAACAACATCTCCCTATAATTCAATGATTTCCAACCTCTGATCACTTAGATGAGTGGTCTTCCTATAGGTGAATGAAGGAATTTATGCCATAAATGGTGATAATGAATGTCCTCCCAAACTTAGAATTTAGTTCCATGGAAGAAAGGATAATGGGATTGATGTTCCTTAACTCCCTACCTCATCCAAATTCGAGCTCAAAGGAATAGATAAACTTGTGAAACTTCTAGATGCATCCAATGGATAAGAATATTTCCAAACCCCAATGAAATTTCACTCAAATTCACCCAATGTGTCGAGCTATAAAAAGGGTCTCTTTCACCTCTAATTACCTCACATTAATATGTCAATCCAGGAACGTTTTGTTATTTCAAAGAGTGACTTAGTCTGAGGCTATCATTTGCCAGAGTAATGCTAGTAGTAAAATGCTCAAAAATACAAGAGTAAACAGATGCTTGTTTACAACTAACTACTTCAAAATATTAAACCACACATTCAGAAAACTAAGCAATTTATCAGTCAAGGGTTCAGTAGCAGTAACTCATCCCTTTGTAAACTGATAGAACTAGAGGAAATCAGAGAATAGATCATGGATCTCTGAGCCAAACAGTAGTTGTCAATGCTCACTACAGCCTGAGATTGTTCTTCACACCAAAATAACAAATGACAGGAAATGAAACAACATATAAAAAATGGAACAACAATTAAGAAATATAATAGCAAACCTGAAATGGAACAACAAACAAGAAACTGTAATAGCAACTAAGTCTAGCAAGTAGTAGCACCTTAGTCTATAAGATCAAATGCACTAATTGTGACCTACAGGAATCAAATGGCAATCCTTCACTCTTAAGGACGGATTGAACAACACACCAAAATGGAACAACACTGATTAATGATGAATTATAGAACAACGATTGAAAACCATATATACACACGACACACCCTAATAGTAATCTGATCCAGCTATCAATCTCAGTTAGAAAGAGTACGACTGCATTTCAAAATAGAACAACATTGTTTATAGATCCAACAATCGCAAAGAACATAATTCCTAAGATGAATTCTGTAATGTTAATGAATAAGTGCACATCACAGAGGTTCTGTAATTAAGCAGGAACAATATTCTGTAAAGACCGACAGTGTTATATCAACACTTAAAAGAACAATGATACATTGCAGAGTCAATACAATAGTTCTGTCTTTAGAAACCTTAATAAATTAAACATAACAGAGCATGTGATGTAAACTACAAAACACATCAGATTACCAAATAACGTCGATTAAGCAAACCACACATAAACCAAACGTAATAGTACAGGAGAAAGTGTCCTCCAGGGCAGGGCTCTTAGCCTCCAGGGGTACACCGCTTGAAGTTATTCCAGACTCAGAGATGAAATAGTAACCAAGTTTGTATTAATGCATAAAGCATAATTACAATAAATCAGTTCTCAACGAGACTCGATGGTCAAAGTTTCAATCTTAAGGGAAATTACATAAAACATAACAGATTCAACCCCCCTTGAGCTAACGGTGCTGCCCCTTTTATAATAGTGAAGGCAAAGATGTCTAGGTGCAAAAATAGTTAAACTAGCGATCCCTCAGGATCAAGGATCCTGAGGGATTCGCCAAACCGTTAGTCCTCGGTTATCTCTTTTCTTTCTTGCACCGAGCCAATATCTCCACTTCCTCTCTAGGGTTGATTCGCTTTGATTTGTTTTGCCTTATTTTCATACGGTTCCCCATCAAAGGGACAATGGTTAACCCATCCTTGTCCTTTCCTTTGGAACAACAGTTTCTCGTTTTTCCTTCTTCCTGCATAAGGAAATGACAATTGTCAGTGTTTTCGTCTTGCACATTAATCTCACAGGTTTTATTACAATTCCGTATCATTTTCCTAGTTCATGATGCAAAAGGTTTGTAAGTTCTAATGAAAAGATACTGAAATAATTACCGAAAACATACCTTCTTTAGTACTCCACACACCCCCTTGCTTACCCTTTTTCATGCCCTCATGAAAACATTGTAGTTGACATGTAAGGCAGTGAGAGAGTAGGCTGGAGATGGAATCTCATGTGGAGGTCTACAACCATGATGCATAACTAGGTGTTCAAAGAAATGGCCTATCTGACCCTTGGGCATCTCATACAGGGCTTGGTATCTGGGTGCAGGGTGCCAAATAATTGGACTCCAGAACCTATATCCTAACCAGGATGGCCCTGCCCTACATATGACTTCGCCATAGAGGTGCAAGCGGTTGGCTGCTAACTTAAAATTTTCATACTTAAATGGTTCCCTGAGCTGAATATTCGGATTAGAGATCTGATATCGAAATTTAGCAGCATCAATGGCAAGGTCTTTGATAGAGAAAAAGTATTATATTCCCTGCCGATTGATTGCCTTATGAATGGGTCCTAATGCTTCAATTACACCTGGATTCTTCATGAGGTTTCTATGTTCTCTCCACAACTGCACTGGATTCCTAGGCTTAGCTCTTACCCACAAATCTAATCTGTTTTCTTGCCTTTGGAAAGCATTATAGGCTTTAAGCCATTTAATTTGATTAACCCCAAATGAAATAAATGCCTGCAATTGAATATCCCCAACAAAATGGCCAGGGTTCAGCTCGGTCTCCTGGTCTAATACAAGGTTATGCAAATAAAACTCACATAGTAGTCTCTGAACTTTTACCCCGTAGTGCTTACAGCAGTTTATAAAATCATCGATGGTATTAATTTGTATGGGAGCAGCTGCTTTGATAGCCTTTATTTTCAATTGCAAATATTGTTCCATTAAAAACAAGGCATAATTCTTAGCAGGGGCTCTACATGCTAGGACGTCATTGTATAAAGAACATAAGGTATCCATCTGCTTGATAACTATATCTAATCTATGAGTTACGTTCGCGACTTTTTCTTCTTCCCTTCGCCACCCTTCAAAGGCCTGGCTTTTGGATAGATTGACATTGCTAAGCTGCTGCTGTAGCTCTTCATACCTTTCTCGAGGGACCGTTTGCTCTATAAGCTTTTCTGCTACTTGCTGAGCTTGCGTCAAACCCTCTCGTAGGGTTACTGTTCTCGGATCTCTTTCCCATGCGGCGGTGGAGACCGAGAGTTTTACCTGAATTTTCCTATAGCATTGTGTTGCGTTCATGGCCCTTATCACTCCCGAGGGTGGTGCCTCTGTCTGAATTTCCTTATCGCAGGACAATATATCATTCATTTCTATCTTAACGTGGGTATCAGTCAAATGCTATTCCTTTTTAATTTGAACAGTAGTCTGCTTCTCAACAACATTTGGAACAGCAGCCTGCTTTTCGACAGGGTTTTGAACAACAGGATAGACTCTGGCCCTCCGATCCTTTGCCTTGAGGGGTTTTGTTGGAGTGGTTGCATTTTTCCTTCCTGAAGTCCTTTTTACCCTTTTCCTTGCTTTCAAAATCCTCATCCGTTGTCGAAGTTGAACTATTACATTCAGTAGTCTCTGATGTTCTTTCTATAATTTCTTAATTTCCTCAATTTCCTTAGAAGGAACAACAAACTGTTCACTGCGGCCTAGACTATGATTAATTCCCTAATTTTCTCTCTGGGGTTTTTCTTTGTTGCTCTACTCTGGTTGCTCTGGGGCAAGAACCCTAACCGGTTCTGTTATTTCTTGGGTGACTTCCTTTTCTGCCCCTCTTTCTTCCAAAATTTCTTCTGGTGTCGTCTGGCTAGGAATGGATTATTCCTGTTCTGCATCTCCTGTCATATTTTCATCATGAACAGGCTGATTCTCCTCTTCTACCTCCTCTGCATGTAATTATTCAGGTGCATTTCCCTCCTGAGCAGACTGTTCTTTTGGTTCCTCTTCGGCATGGAGATCCGACGGATTGGAAGGTTGGCCATATTCGCCCATATTGGCCAAAACTTTGGCCAATTCATCTTCTCTCAATGGATCCTGCAATGGGCTACCTTCCTGCTGTTTCGTTTCCTCCTCCTGCTCAGATTGCTCGATTTCTTCCTCCATTTCTCCTTCCTTTTTTCCCTGCATTCCTTTCTCATTGTCTTCCCCTTCTAATCGTGGGGGTTGCTCATCCCCTGTATCGTCTATCTATACAGGTCAACTAGTATCTCCTTGGGAATTTTCCAGCCTCCCTTTTAGCCGTGCTAGTTGGACTGATTTCCTTCATTTTTCTGGATGCTCAGGTGTACTGGTGGCATATTTACGTTTTGGGGATGGTGTGGTTAAACCTCCATCTATCATGGCAATTAGCTCTTCCAGAGTAGCTGGGTAAGGCTATGGCTGACTATTAACCGAATCAACCCATGATGACTAACAACTGATTCTACATGCTGTGCCTTTTTTATGCTTCGTGTGATGTCATGAAGTAATGAATTCAAAAATGCAGGTAAATTTATAGAGCATTTTTGCTTTAATACAGCTAAGAGTTTAAGATGTCCTGGTCTTACCACGTCTTTTCTGCCTTCACAGGTTATGTAGCTTTGAATGGTCTTTGCCACTTCTGCCCACGACTCTCCTAATGCTGCTAGCAGAACCCCCTTTCCTCCAATTGTCAGGCTCTGGCCTTCCTCCTGGAAGGTTTCTATGATCTTTTACAATCTCTCCTTCTTTAACATCCATACAGGTCCAGCGGCTGGCAGTCCCGAGACTTCTGCAATTATGTCATCAGTGACTGCTATGTGTCTCCCCCTCACTGTGGAGTGATCCTCTTGCATGTTCTACAAGAATTCAATTTCTAAAACCTCGTTGGATTCCTGTAAGCGATTGAGATAAGTTAGCCACCCTGCTTTTTCCAGGATTTCCTATGTAGCATGAGAGACTGTTAACACCTGCGGTTCTCTCCGAATCGATCTTCCTCCCATGTTTATGGTTTCGCTGTAAAATCTCAGAATTTTGACAATGGAACAACAGTTGTTCATGCTGTTGAAACACAGAGAGGCTGACAGAAGCAAGACTCGCTCAAAATCTAATGTTGCAGAGTATACAATGGAAATGGCTTATGAACAGCAAGTCATGTAAAATAAAAATAAAAAATAGTATATCGTTGAGCCGTGCTATTCCCAAGTACACAGCTTCCCGAATAGTGATCTGACACGTAATCCAGGGAATGATGAGGTTAACCTCCCCCCGCAATGTAAGAGGCCATCCCGACTGTCAAATAAAGGAGTGGTGTGCCATTCTGTTTTGAATCAGAGTCATAAAAGAACAGCGTATGGCGATATGCCATGTTTACAAAAGTAGCAAATTACCAAAATCGAGGTGTAGAGTTGGATCGCTTAATATGTAAGAAACTACTGTGATATGATGCGAGTCTAGGGGGATAGGACATCTGTCGTGGATACGAAGTCTCATGAGGTCATTGTCAATTGTTCTGTCATGATTGGTGATGATATATTTACATGCATTGTATGGTTCGGGAAATAATATATATTCTCCTTATGTGATTGATTACTGAGGTATAAGAAACAGAAGGGTGCTAATAACTACCTATTGGTGTAAATAATGTGACTTCAATACCATTAACAGTGCTCTACTGCCGACAGGTGTCCATAACCTTGGCAGAGTTGTTTATTTCACCCATGGAACCATGATCCTTTGTGTATGCTTGGGGAATGTTGTGTGTTGTCAAAATGTAGGCCATTATGCTGGCTTGGTGACTAGTTAGCCATAATGCCATTCACGAGGAAGGAGCGAAAGGTGGGTAGGCCGGCTCATGATGAGACCTCCTATTCAAAGGGTTCTTTATTTGATATACCTTTTGGACCATATCCCTGCTGTGGTGGCCATAGTGGGAATGCCACTTCGCTTTCGTCCTTATGATCATGGTAGGCTGGCTCTTGATGAGACCCCCTATCCTACATTTGACAACTTATAAGTCATTAAGACATCATTGTTTGCTCTTTTTTCTTTCTTTTTCATAAAATACTTTCCCATTTATACAAAAAGGGTGGTTCAACACTCCTCAAGAGTAGGAATGGTGGAAGAAGTCTTAACATCTCAATAGGAAGATATAAACCCTTTGCTCTTATTCCTAAATAATAATCAAAGAGGATTAAAAAGGACCAACATGATAAAGATAACCAATCAGAGTAGAGTTAGTAGAACAATGATAGCAAGAGATAATGAGTAAGCGTGTCCTTCCTTCTATCCGCTTACCAATTCAAAGCAATTTCTTATAAGAATAGCGATTTTATGATTCACTGATTTCAGTATGTTGTGATTTGGTATCCATTGCATAAGTGCATAGTTGTATTCCAAAAGACTTGAAAGAACAGGAACAGTAAGCATCCTTAATTTAGAACACAAGGGGAACAAGCTTTGTCAAAAAGGGAGAGCAAAAGAATGCAAGTGGTGTTCCTTTTGGAAAAAGGAACAGCAAAGATCAAAAATAAAGAACAACAGAACACAGAAATGTCATTCCTTTGAAAGAGGAATAGCAAAAATAAAAAATGTTGCTCCTTTGGAAAAGGAACAGCAAAACACAGAAATGTCGTTCCTTTGGAAAAGGAACAGTAAAAATTGAAAATGTTGTTCCTTCGGAAAAGGAACAGCAAAACACATAAATGTCGTTCCTTTGGAAAAGGAACAACAAAAATCGAAAATTCTGTTCCTTTGGAAAATGAATAACAAAACACACAAATGTCGTTCCTTTGGAAAAGGAACAACAAAAATTGAAAATATTGTTCCTTTGGAAAAGGAACAACAGAACGCCCAAGTGCCGTTCCTTTGGAAAAGGAACAACAAAAAGCAAAAGTGTTGTTCCTTTGGAAAAGGAACAACAGAAAGAAAAAGTATTGTTCCTTTGGAAAATGAACAACAGAAAGAAAAATTGTTGTTCCTTTGGAAAAGGAACAGCAGAAAACAAAAGTAAAGAAAAAAGAACAAAATTAAAGCAAAATGATGGCTGATCCAAAAGGTGCTGTTCTTTTGAAAAAGGAACATCAGAAGGAAAATGTTGTTCCTTTGAGAAAAGGAACAACAAAAATAATAACATTGCTGCTGCTTCGAAAAGTAACAGAAAAGGGTTGAAAAAAATATGTACAAACATGATTCAACAAAAGAAATTATGTACAAACTGTGAGAAGAAATAAATTACTTAATGAATCATGGGTGAGGAAGACTTCTCTCCCTCCCCCAAAATTTCCATATCAGAGTCTTCGCATAGCTGCTGGCAGAAGGACTCCCGAGTGAGTGGTTTGCAATAAAGACGAACTCGGTGGCCATTTGCCTTGAAGGCATATCCAAAACCGTCAATAGTGATTAGAGTAAGAGTTCCATTGTCATGTACCTTCTGGATTTTGTATGGTCCCAACCAATGAGTCTGGAGTTTCCCGGGGAAGTCCTGAAACCTGGAATCGTACAAAAGTGCCCAGTCTCCTTCGTGGAAGACTTTATTTTTAATGAGAGCATCATGCCATTTAGCTCGCTGCTGTTGAATTAGTGCAGTGTTTTGAAGTGCAGAGAGCCTAATTTTGTCCAGCTCATTGATCTACTGTAATCGATTAATCTGTGCCTTAGTTAGATCTAAGCCAACTTCCTGTGTTGTTCGCAATGCTTGGATTTCGAATTCTATGGGGAAAATGGGTTGGTTTCCAAACACTAATTGATAAGGTGAGTAGCCGGTGGTACTTCTCCATGTTGTTCTATAAGTCCACAGTGCTTCGGGTAGTCTGACATTCCAATCACATCTATGTGACGCAATGGTTTTCGTTAGGATTGCTTCTATTATTTTATTGCTGCTTTCTACCTGACTATTTGCCTGTGGGTGGTATGGAGTAGTGATTTTATGCTGGACATGATAGTTGTTGAGTGTTGTAGCTATTTTGTTCCCAGCAAACTATGGTCCACCGTCTGTAATTATCTCTCTTGGAAGGCCATAATGCACAAACAGATGGAACAAGAACTATATGACAGAATCCTGTATAGCTCTTGGCAATGCCTTTGCTTCAACTCATTTGGTGACATATTCTGTTGCCACCAAAATATATGTTTTCTGGTTTGATTATGGGTTAATTGGTCCAACGAAATCAAGGGCCCATCGCTCGAATGGTTCAATGACTAGTTGTGGTTTCAGGGGCATCTCATCGGACTGACCAAGGCATCTTGCTCTCTAGCAACTGTCACAGGCTTGGATGAATTTCTTTGCATCTTTGAAAATTGTGGGCCAATAATACCCTGTTTACAGCACCTTATGTCCAATTCTGCGATCGGTGAAATGTCTGCCACATGGTTCGTCATGGCAGGCTTTTATGATGTCAAAGATTTCGTCTTCTCGAACACATCTTCTGATATGCATATCTACCCCTGTGTAGAACAGGTAACCTCCAACCCAAGATAATCGAGCACTCTGCTGAACAATCTGTTTCCGCTCATTAGGGTTAGATGCTTTGGTAATTTACCTACTACTAGGTAATTGGCAACATCAGCTACCAAGGTGTTTGAACAGCCATAGCAAATAGATGCTTGTCCGGAAATTGATCTTCAACTATTGCTGCATCGATTGGCTTTGGCATTCTTGAGAGAAAATTGGCTACATGATTTTATTTTCCAGGTCAATCCTTGATTGTAATATCAAATTCCTGCAATAAAATCAGCCATCCAGTTATTCTACCATTTGTGATAGGCTTATTTGCTAGATATTTTATGGCAGAATGATTTGTATACAAGATTACAGGATATCCAGTAATGTAATGTCTAAACTTATTGACAACATGTATTACAGCTAGAAATTCTTTTTCAGTAACAGTGTAATTTAATTCAGCAGGGGATAAATTTTTGCTGATATAATAAATTGCATA
Organism: Pinus taeda; assembly: GCA_000404065.3. NCBI lineage: Eukaryota > Viridiplantae > Streptophyta > Pinopsida > Pinales > Pinaceae > Pinus > Pinus taeda. The sequence continues at coordinate 171,258 of APFE031477956.1, read as the reverse complement.
TGGTTTTTTATCCTCTTCCTGCCCAAGGACTGCTCCAATGGCTGTACCTGAGGCATCAGATGATATCTGAAATGGCAAATCCCAATTTGGTCCTTGAAGGATTGGGGTTGTGGACAGAAGCTTCTTCAGATCCTAGAAAGCACGTTCACATTTTTCTGTCCAAAGAAAATCAACGTTACCAGTTAGTGCATACAAAGGTGCGGCAATATGTGAATAATGTTCTATAAACCTCCTATAATAACCAGAGAATCCAAGAAAACTGCGTACCTCTATTTGAATAGTAGGAGTAGGAATAAGCAAAATTATTTGGATTTTGGATGGGTCTACCTGAATGCCAGCTGCTGAAATATAGTGTCCTAGAATAAGTCCTTCAATCATCATCATATAGCATTTTTCATGGCTTAAACAAAGCTTGGTAGCAATGCAGCGTTGTAGGAATTTTTCCAGTGTATCCAATGTTGTATTGAAATCGTCTCCATATGCTGTAAAGTCATCAATGTATACTTCAAGTCCTTCATTTATTAAGTATGCAAAAATGCTGAGGATAGCCCTTTGGAATGTGGCAGGAGCATTGCATAAGCCAAAAGGTAGAACTCTGTAGGCAAATGTTTCCCAAGGACAAGTAAAAGTAGTTTTGTCTTGGTCTTCAGGGGCAATCTGAATCTGATTGTATCCACTGAAGTCATCCAGGAAAGAAAATAATTTCTTTCCTGCCAAAGTGTCTAATACTTAGTCGATGAATGGGAGAGGGAAGTGGTCTTTTTGTGTTGCTTTATTTAGCTCTCTGTAGTGCACACAAATTCTCCATTTCCCATTCTTTTTTGGTACCACCACAAGCGGAGAGACCCATTTACTATCAGAGATAGGATAGATGAAATTGACATCTAAAATTTTTTGAAGTTCCGCTTTTACCACATATTTTAGATGAGGATTAAGTCTTGTCTGAGGCTGGCGAATAGGTCTCGCATCTTTTTCTATGTAAATGTGGTGTGTACATAATTGGGGGTCAATTCCTTTCATATCATGGTAGTCCCATGCAAATGCTTCTTTATATTTCCTCAACAAATGGATGAGCTTCGTTTCTTGTTCGGAGGTGAGGTTGGCATTAATGTTTAAGGTTTTTCCCAGTTCAATTTCCACAATTTCACTATTTGCAACAGAGGTAACAGGTATTGTTTGATCATGTGTATCTTTAAGAGGATCTTCTTCTAATTCGTTATCCAATGATGCCTTTATCATGTGACATTCTGTGTGGGATGTGAGTTCAGTTTGAATAATAAAATTATTAATGGCATCGTCTTCTGTTTGGTCTTTGAAATCAAGTGCCTCTTGTATAGTTAATGGAGATCTACTGTTATCAGTAAGGTATGATACAGGGTGCCTATTAGTTTTGATTATTGTGACACTTGGCTGCGCTAGAGGATATAGAACTAAGTTCTTGATATTTGCTCCTCTGGTTATGGCCATATTACCTTGTCGGTAGCCAATATAAGCATCAGTAGTGGCAAGCCAAGGTCTACCTAAAATCAATGGATGTCCATCAAGTCGGGTTTTGGGATTTATTATCAGAAAATCGGTCGGATATTCCTAGGAGTCAACAGAGACCATGACATCATGTAGTGTGCCCTCCGGCCTAACCACAGATCGATCAGCCAATTCTAGCAAGGTAGAGATGGGTTCTACAGATGTAATGCCTAGCTTTTGGCAAGTAATGGTTGTTAAGATATTGATTGCAGCTCCTAGATCAACTAAGGCATTGGAAAGGGTCTGACCATAAATTTGCACAGTTACTATTGGATTTCCTGGGTCTTCCTATTTAATGGGTGTTTCTTTTCTTGATAATAAGTTAGATAGAGTGCCAACTACTTGGACTCTTGGATTATTTGTTATATTCCTCCTTGCTTTCTTTACACACAATTCTTTGATAGTCTTTGCATATATCGGGATGTCTTGAATGGCTTGGAGGAATGGAATTTTTATGTACAAATTTTGTAATTCTCCCAGAATGTCAAAATCAGGATATTGTATGGGTCGAGGTATGATTAATCGTTCTGAAAATGGGGGACAGGATGTGGTTGCTTGGTTATGAGTTTGTTTTTTGTTCCCATCCTCTTCTTGTGACGGTTGTTCTCTAGGTAACTGATTTTCAATATGGGTTGTCTTATCTCCCTCAGTTTCAATAATACGCCCAAATCTTAGTTGAAGATCATTACAGTCCCTTAGATCAGCTCCTATTTATGGTGTTTCTATGATTTGGACAGATTGGATCGGTCTTTTATTTGGATTAGGGTTGGGTTGGGTTGGGAGTTGCGGTCTCAGATTAGACTGGGGATTTTGTTGTAAGGTTGGCAGTGTAGGTTGAGGGAGCGGAATGGTTCCTACTAGTTGATGCATCGGTCTTTGCCAGTTTGTCTGCCAGGCTAAACTTTATGAAGTAGGGGGAGTCCATTGTGGGGGGTATGTATTATTTTGTCAATATGGTGGGGCATAGGGAAAATTCGGCCAACTAGATTGGCTTGCCTAATTCGGCCACGGGGTTGATGAAGGAAACGATTGTGGTGACCAGTTTGGAAATGAGGGTTGGTATTGATTTTGCCACATGCTATATTGTTAAGCATTATACTGCGGAGACTGAAAAGAAGAAGTTGGGTCTAGAAACATACCAGACTGTTGCGGCTGCCATTAACAATGCTGGTTGAGTAAATACACCGATTCTGGCTCTTCTTCTACTTCCTTATATACTGCCTTTAATCCGGGAAGTGAGGGACAACTTTTTGTAAGGTGATCTTTTGTGCAGATGGCACATGTTTGGACTGCATCTAGTGGACACTCCTTATGGCTATCCTTTTTCTTGCATTGGGGATAGAAGATTTCCAAATTATGTTCTGCCTCCATTTGCTTCTGTTTGGCCTGCATAATATCAAGTTGTGTAGTTAGTGTCCCTAGTATATCAGTTTTAAAATTTTCCAATAAATTTCCAATTTCTACATGCGTTACTCCTTCTGCTGAAATTTTATTATCTCTTACAAACTGATCATGTTCTGCCAGTTTTAATCTTGTGCTACCTCTCAAGCTGCTGATACATAAATCAATAATGTCAGCAAAATTTTCTTGATAAATATCTCCTTTTCCCATAATGTTTAATGTTTCAATCCATTGTTCCTTCATGCCCCTAATTAATGTTGTTTTTAACACATTATCAGGTAAAGGCAGTGATGCATAAGGAGATCTTTGAAGATTATACTGAAAACATTCTAGATACTCCTCTAATGTTTCATTTGGTCTAGCTATCATCTGGAATATTTCGTCATTCAGTTCTCTAGACCTGCAATAGGCCTGATATTTTTTTAGAAAAGATTCTTTCATTTGATCCCAGTTATTTATAACCCTGCCACCTAATCCCATAAACCATCTTAAGGCAACCCCTTTTAATGTAGAGGGAAATAATTTTAGTTTCTAGGGGTCGGTGGTGTAATCATATCCCCTACACAGCACATCGAACTCAAATAGAAATGCATCCGGGTCTTCTGATGTAAGATCGTGGAATGTAGGGATATGTTGAAGAGGGATTGCTTTCATAGGCGCATTTGCTACAGAATCCACCATGGGGTATTGTAATGTAGAGGTTTGGGTGTTTCGCTGGTTTTGAGCCATTTGGTAGAATATATGCCAATAACCTTCTAGGATATCTAGGAGGGTATTCCCAGGTTGAGAGGGAATGGCTTTAATAGGAACGGTTTTAATAGCACTTCCTCTATAAGGGACAATGAGAGTGCCTAATGTCTGAGGAGATTGAGTTTCTTCAACAATGATTTTTGCAACACTTCCCTTGTCTAAGCTGTTCAATGACTGAGTTGTCCCAAGAGGAGACCTCGGTTCCTCGGTTTCCCCTCTCTCTCCTCCTCCTTCACAAAGATTACTAAAATTCCCTTCTTCCAATAGTTCTGGAGTATAATTTTTGATTTCTTGAAAGTCCTGCTCTACAGTTTGACTATGCACCTCAGCAAAGGCTACAAATGGTGATCCTGTGGCCTGAAGGGAACTAGTAGGCTGTCTAGAAATAACTTTTTTGGGTCCTACTGAAGGCTGAGATTCTGCTTTCTTGAAGATTTCATCTATTAAGGTTGATCGACCAAGGGTCACCGGCCCCTTAGCTTTTTTTGGCTTGGGTAGAGGTTTGGAATTCTTTTCTGGCTTTTTCTGCTTAGTCATGCACACAAATCAACTGCTAGATTATACCCAAACAAAACAGCAGCAAATCTGTAGGAAAGCAGGCAGAGGAGCAGGGCTATTACATGCTCCACATGTAGGTTCTTACATTCCATTTTTTAAAACCCAATTCTTCCCTATCAGGTTCCTACACTACTCTAAAAAAGAACAAATGACTACACTCTTTCCCCAGCAACGATGCCAAAATGTCGAGCTATAAAAAGGGTCTCTTTCACCTCTAATTACCTCACATTAATATGTCAATCCGGGAACATTTTTTTATTTCAAAGAGTGTCTCAGTTTGAGGCTATCATTTTCTAGAATAATGCTAGTAGTACAGTGCTAAAAAATACAAGACTAAACAGATGCTTGTTTACAGCTAACTACTTCAAAAGATTAAACCTCACATTCAGAAAACTAAGAAATTTATCAGTCAAGGGTTCAGTAGCAGTAACTCATCCCTTTGTAAACTGATGGAACTAGAGGAAATTAGAGAACAGATCGTGGATCTGGGAGCCAGACAGTAGATGTCAATGCTCACTACAGCCTGAGATCGTTCTTCACACCAAAATAAAAAATGACAGGAAATGAAACAACAGATAAGAAATGGAACAACAATTAAGAAATAGAACAACAAACCTGAAATGGAATAGCAAACAAGAAACAATAACAACAACTAAGTCTAGCAACTAGTAACACCTTAGTCTATAAGATCAAATGCACTAATCGTGACCTACAGGAACCAAATGGCAATCCTTCACTCTTAAGGATGGATTGAACAACACACCAAAATGGAACAACACTGATTAATGATGAATTATAGAACAACACTTGAAAACCATATATACACATGGCACACCTTAATAGTAATCTAATCCAGCTATCAATCTCAGTTATAAAGAGTACGACTGCATTTCAAAATAGAACAACATTGTTTATAGTTCCAACAATCGCAAAGAACATAATTCCTAAGATGAATTACGTAATGTCAATGAATAAGTGCACATCACAGAGGTTTTGTAATTAAGTAGCAATAGTATTCTGTAAAGACCGACAATATTATATCAACACTTAAAAGAACAGTGATACGTTGTAGAGTCAATACAATAGTTCTGTCTTTAGAAACCTTAATAAATTAAACATAACAGAGCATGTGATGTAAACTACAAAACACATCAGATTACCAAATAACGTCGATTAAGCAAACCATGCATAAACCAAACGTAATAGTATAGTAGCAAGTGTCCTCTAGGGTCGGGCCCTTAGCCTCCAGGGGTACACCGCTTGAAGTTATTCCAGACTCAGAGATGAAATAGCAACCAAGTTTGTATTAATGCATAAAGAGGAATTACAATAAATCAGTTCTGAACGAAACTCGATGATCAAAGTTTCAATCTTAAGAGAAATTACATAAAACATAACAGACTCGACCCCCCTTGAGCTAACGGTGCTGCCCCTTTTATAATGGTGAAGGCGGAGATGTCTAGGTGCAAAAATAGTTAAAGCAGCAATCCTCTGTTATCTCTTTTCTTTCTTGTGCCGAGCTGATATCTCCACTTCCTTTCCAGGGCTAATTCTCTTTGATTTGTTTTGCCTTGTTTGCATATGGTTCCCCGTCAAAGGGACAGTGGTTAACCCATCCTTGTCCTTTCCTTTGGAACAGTAATTTCTCGTTTTTCCTTCTTCTTGCATAAGGAAATGACAATTGTCAGTGTTTTTGTCTTGCACATTAATCTCACAGGTTTTATTATAATTCCTTATCATTTTCCTAGTTCATGATGCAAAAGGTTTGTAAGTTCTACTGAAAAGATGCTGAAATAATTACCAAAAAAATACCTTCTTTAGTACTCCACACAATGCAGGCCAAAGAGACCAAGTGCACTGCAATGGACACTGACAGTGTATTAGCTGCACTGCAGTGCACCCTAATGAAGGCCTGTCTGCATTGATCTTCTTAGAGGCAGTTTCTAGATGATTTTAGTCATGGAACTTCTTAGGAAGATAGGCATTTTGATGGTTGACTTCTTTAGGGCATGTAACAACTGAATTAGGGTTTGATGGGCCCTAATAGTATTGATCTGTAAGTTGGGGTTGATATGCCCAAATGGATTTGTAACATACGGGCATGAACCTAGACACCATGAATTTGATCATTGCTTATATTCAATTGACAATATTTTTTGTACTTATTAATGGTTCCCCAACTCTCTTTTTTGGGGACTCTAGAGGTATCAGACAGGGTTTCCTTCTCTATGTTTCCTATTTTTGCTAATTATGGAAGGTCTAAGAATCATTATTCAAATGCTAAGGATAAAGGTGTACTTAAAATCCTCCAAATAACACCTTTGATTGTCTTAGCCCACTTATTTTTTATTAATGATATTTTAATATTCATTGCAAGGGATGTGTAGGACTTTAATTGCATTTTAAGCATATTTTATCTTTATTATTCAACCATCAACATGAAAGTAAATTGGGCTAGGTCTTGGGTTCATTATTTACTCCCCAATAAGGAAGTCAAGGTTTCTCTAGGTCAAATCATACCCTTCATAAGTGAAAACATTGATCTAGGTTTCAAGTACGTGGGATTTTATTTAAATCCCAATTGTTACAAGATTCAAGACAGGATGTGGTTGTATGAAAAAATCAAGGCCAAAATTTCTCTCTAGGTAAATATGTGGCTATATAGAGGTGGGAGACTCATGCCAATTTATTAAATCCTAGGAAAAATCTATGTTTACTAAACATCCATAATCGAGATTTTGGAAGGCATCCTAACTAATTTAAGAAAATGTTGTTACCCTTCTTTTATTTTGGAAGAAAATATAGAAAATACATATGTTTGGTTAAATGGACTAAGATAGCTTAGCCTAAGGAGTTGTGTGTCTAGGGCATCAATATTGTTTACCACTTTAGCTTTGTGTTAGCTAGGCAAATCTTATGACATATGGTTTAGAACTTAACATTCTAGGGAAGAGTGATGCACTCCAAGTATATCATAGGTATTCAGATTAAGTATTTTAGGGAATTATGAAAATTTTCTCAAAATTATTTGGTGGTTTGGAAATTCTTTGTTGAAGCCTTCACTTTAGCTAGGATATGGATCGTATAGAATATTATAAAAGGGAGGAAATTAAGGGATTTGTAGACTAAATCTGGACTAGGATATCATCTCCTAGACATCTTATTGGCCACGCTTATGACCTTCATATCTACTAATTATAGGATTTTAGGTCAAAATATCAATCTTTCTTAGCCTCCTCCATTAGGAATTTAGCGAAATCCTTGGTGTTGGAAAGGGATATGGTAGTAGAATGGTATCATTTCTTATACCAATTTCCTTCTCTCATATATGACTTAGGAAGGAAATTAATGATGAGTTCACGTGGTCAAAAAGTAGGCAAACTAATGTCTATCCAAAAAGTGATCTGAACTTAAACAAGACTACAAACAATTACAAGTATAACCATAAATATAGAGATGTAGTAGAAATAACACTTCATTTCATTAATATCAAAATACTGAAATATGCTTACAAAGAGAATGGATATAAACTAGCTCAGGCGATGGTAGTTTATCACTGATAAGAGATGTGATGGCCACATGCCTCTGAAATGTGTTACAATGAGGCTCAAGTGCCTACTTACTATTGAATAACAAGGGAAAACCCTAAACAACAAGATCCCTAACCCCAAGAAATGGAACGCCAAGAGTTTTGTGGGCCCCATTGTGGTTAGTTGGACAACAAACTTCCCAGGGTCATAACTTTCTCATATTATCTCCATTTGGCACATACGATACCTTGTTCTAAAGTTATATCCAAGTACTACAATACTGGTTACAATCCCCTGCATATGGTTGTGAGCCTGTAATGAACGTCAAAGAAACATTATTTAAGGGGTCAAAATTGCTCCAGAAGTTCAGGACTTGAAAAACTGCTAAAAGTAGTAAATGTTTAAATAAATAAGGAAACAAATGAAACCAACTAGAGGTCTAGGTGGAATAGGTAGGTGGACACCAATATCCATATGGATCAGTACTCCCTCATTAAGAAGTAGTGGTCCCCATTGCGTGCAGAGCCTCCATGAGGTGAGGAAATTTATGTTGAACCTAGACCCTAGTGAAGCACTTGCCCTTGTGAAGGAGTTGGCTTGCTTTGACAAATTGATATAGTTTGATCCTCTGTTGGTGGGTGTTTTTGATCTACATGTCCATGATATGATAAGTTGTGGAATGTTCCATATAGTCCAAGTTTAGCTCTATTGGTATGAGTTGTTCTATAATGTCAAATGTGTCTAGCAATGGTGGAAAGTATAGCCAAATGCAGTCTACATTAAAAACTGAGTGCAAAACAAGGAATGGTGGGATGTTGAGCTCAAAGGCATTTTTTCCTACAACCTTGGTGATGGTGTATGTCCCATATCAGAGCGGAGGAAGATTGTGGTGTGGTTGAACGAGGCGTTCCTTCTGCAAATGTAGCTAAACTTTGTCACCTAGCTAGAACTTGTGCAACACTTGATGTTGATCATGACATTGCTTGTACTTAGAATTGGCTATGTGTAATATATCATGGACATGTTGGCAGGTGTGTTGAATGCACTATATGAAGCTGTTATCCCTATTGGCTTTGAATCATCATGCGCTAAATCTACCTATGTATCTGCAAATGGTATGGCTATATCAATGGGATATAATGTCTAAAATCCTTGCCCTACCTAAAAGGGGCTATGGCCCATTGAGCTATGGAGAGCTCTATTGTAGTTGTGCTATACATAGTTGAGGCTTTCATCCCATGTGCGTGGATGCTTTGAGTTGTAATTGTGCAAAATGTGTACGATCATCCTGTTGATGACCTCTATTTGGCCATCATTTTTGGGGTGGAACACCATGGACTTAGTAAGTTTAGTATCGAACATTGACCAGAGACTTGACCAAAATGCACTTAGGAATTTGTTGTCCTGTTGGTTTATATTGGCTTGACCCAAGTTTGGAAAAATTATTTAGCCAAACAAATGTCATAGCTACCAGCCCTTTCAGCAACAGCCCACGGAGCACGGACTAAGGTCTCACCCAAGGTAGCAGGGGAGGGTGCTGAAACTAGGTTTCCACACCCTTGGGATTTCTAGATGTGGTTTGGAGGTTTCACACACCATTCTTTAGCTTTGTGCTGCTTTGTTTCACGCAGATCCCAACCCAGAATTATCCTTATTACTTATTATTGCGTTGTTTATGTATTCAACCTACTTATTGTGATCTTTAAGTAAACATTTATTGGAGTTAACCAGTTCGCGCACTTAGAATAGCCGCAGATTCAGGAATTTATAAGCAGATGTGCATAGATCAAATACTTACAGTAAACATAGAAAAACTAGATCCACGGTAATTCACATTTAACCCAGAATTTCAGAAACAACTTAGCTTTATTCAACTTCTTTACCAATACATCCAGATCCACCTTGTAGACTTAGCTGCAAGGGTCCACGTACACAGTTACGAACTTTTCTAGGCCTCTGCGCACACAGCTACAGAGCCTCTATCCACTACCCAAACCCATGACTTGGACTTAAAAATGCTTCCAAAATTTCCTTCTCAAACACCCATCACATATCAGATCCAAGAGTACATACCAAAAACTAAGCTACCTCTACCCATAGAGCCTCACTCTATTTAAACATTTTCTATGGTCTACGAACTAACTTACTTCTTATTATTCTATATTATTTCTTGGGTGGAAAACCCTTTGAATCGGCCTTTTACATTTCACGCTCCGCATATTTCAGAGTTTTACAATATTTTTATCTTTCTCAGAGGCTCTTAGCCCCAAAACTATTACATTGGACCTCCACTACCCAACAGTCCCCCAACACAATCAACGTGACTCATCCTGAGTCACTCATCGGTGGAGCGAGATGCACTACCTTAGCTCCGTGGTTCACCTCCATATGAGTGACAATCATCTTCCTACTACTCCTTCGTTGTCTCCTACACCGCTTTGTTTAGTTCCTTCTTCGTTGGTTCTACCAATTCCCACGACCGATAATGTTCATTCTACTCTACTCAGTTAACACAAAACACCCCCTCATAGGATTTTAGCTCAAGCTGGGGAGCCGCGTACGGGACCTCCTTGTACCACCACAACCACTTTTGACCTTTATATCTGCTCTTCATAGTGTATGTTGTAGCTTGTGTTGCAATTTTGCAAGACCTTTGCTGCTATTCGCAAAATCCCAATCTTCAAGGTACCCTAGAGATGACTTATTAACTGTATTGCTAGCAGTGGTCTCTGTCTTTTATCCTTTCTCTTGTTTTTTGTAGTTTGTCAGCCTGCCCCCAGGAGGGGCGACGACATCTGGACCAATTCTTCTTCGTGTCTCCCCTTTTTCGGTACATCCCCTACTATTGATGCTGAACTCGACGTCGTGCCTGCAACTGTCAACACCATGTTCCTCAGAGAGCCCTACCTTTCCAACAGCTGGATCACCACCATTAGGCTTACTCCTTGTGCAGAGATAATGAAAAGTTCCATTGCAATAACCAACTTGTGTTTTCCAGAAGTGTAGGTCACCCGGTGGAAGCCCTTCAGTGATTTATAGGTGTGTTGAATTTCAAATTTTCTGGCTCCTGCCTGTTTTGGCATCCTCGTGTTAAACCTGTGGCAGCTCATTCCATATTAGACTCGTACCATTTTCCTTCATTGCTTGCCAAATGCTCCCTTTTTCCATGATATAGACATCTTGTCATGAATAGTGACAGTAATGGTCACCTCTCCTCGTAGCAATGCATCCGCGCACTCATTTTTGCGCAACTGGGACCTTTGTGATTGGCCAACTTTACGCGTATTCTGGCCATTGTGACTCATCCCTCCAGACTACTTTATCATCCCATGCTTTCTTTCAAGTAGTTGGAGCAGTGAGACTATAGCGCATGCCCATCTTCCCTCTCGGCTTGATAGGTCCGATGAAGTTAATTGCCCACTTTTTGAATAGTTGTAGCATCATCTATGGCAACAAGAAAGACACTACCAGGAGGGGTTGCGTCGACAATGACTAAAAATAGTCAGAAGGCACCCACTCAGATGGCCATAGAAGAACCACTATCAATTGCTATGGGTGCCCCTCTGAAGTGGTCAACGCAACCAGAACGACCGAAATCACAAAAGAAGGCGAAGGTGTCTAAAGTAGATAGGAAAGTGACCACCTTAACCAAGGGTGACTTAAATGACATAGAAAACACCGTTTGGGACACCACTTGGGATGCCGTCAATGAGGCCATGTCAGACTAGCAGATTGTGTTGGGGGAACTCCATACACAGCTACAAGAACTTGGGATAAGGATCGCACCAATAGGCACCAGAGCTACTCAGGGGGTTCCTGGTAGGACAACCACTGAACCATTGCTAAAAGCTCAAATAGCTCATTCCATTGCGATTCCAGTAGGAGCATTGATCACCACAAATGCGGAGGACCGAGTTGTGTTAGGACAGCTTACAGGGTTGGGATTAAACATGGCTGCCCTATCACGAGAAATTTTGTAATAGTTCAAGGATAACGCCACAATGGAGCTCTGTGCCAGATAAGACTGCGCCGAAAATGTACTCTGGGAACAGAAGATGAATATAGAAAAACTGTGCATCCAACACAACGAAGCAGTCACACAAAATCAATAGGTGGATCAGTTAGTAGCGGAAGCTTGCTTGAGTGCCCTTGAGCTAGAGATTGGGGCTGAGTTTCTTATTGAGACACGAATATGAAAATTTTCTACCGGGTTCCATCAAGCCAAGGAGGAGGCTGCATGGATTTAGCTAGAGCTCAATTTGTAGATTGAGGAATTAAAACTACAAGTTTCACCATCGACATCCCCATCGATCACCGCACAGTGCAGAAACATCATTGCCTTTGGGCGTAAGATGCTCACACGTTTAATGAAGGAATGTACTGACCTGTTAACCCAGTCAATTATTACTATCACTTTTTGTGCGTGGTTCGGTATGCCCATATGGGTTCACGTTGTTTCTATACTTGTTGATGGAATCCAGCCAAAAACCATTCCTCCTCCAATTCCTCTAGCTGTGCGAGCCGTTCCTCCAAAGCCCCGCGATCTGTCATACCTATTATTGCCACAATCTGTAGACTAGGCACAATATATTCCATAGGCATAACGACCTCTTTTCCATAGACTAACCAAAAGGGTGTCTATCCCGTCAAAATTTTGCACATGGTTCTGTATGCCCATAGCACAATAGGAATGTGCAAGTCCCAGTCATTTCACTATGCATTACAGACCTTTGTCAACATGGTCTCCAAGATTTTTTTGAATGCCTCAACGGTCCCCTTTGCTTGCGGGTGGTATGGCTTACTTTTTTGGTGATATATTTGGATTTCCTCAGCGAGTGCGCCAATTGTTTCATTTAGAAAATGCATTCCCCAATCGCTCATGAGAATTTTGGGACATCCAAAAATTGTCAGTACATTCATGAATAAAAACTTTGTAGTTTTCGCATCTGTGGAGTCATTAATCGGTTGTGCCTCTGCCCATTAGGTCAAATATTCTGTCGCGGTGATGATATATTGTGCGCCTATCTTTCCTTATGGCTCGATAAATCTGATGAAGTCAATTTCCCACTTTTCGAATGGCTGTAGCGTCATCTGTGGCTGGAGCAACATTTCATCTCTCTGCGATGGTTTCCCTATCCGTTGACATATATCACAGGCTTGGCAGTATGCTTTCGAATCTTGATGCAAAGTGGGCCACCATAATCCTGTGTGAAGGATCTTCTGGGCTGTGGTGTGACCTGCATAATGTTTGCAAGCAACCCCCCCATGTGCTTCATCCAAGATCTATCCTTAGTCGAACTCTAGGACATACCTACATAATATTTTGTCGTTGCCCATTTTGTAGAGGTGTCTTACAATCATGGTGAAGTCTACTAGCGTATCACCAATTCATTCTTCTACTAAACAGAATACCCCTGCAGCGCAATTCTTGTAGTTAAGAAATGGATTATATCCTCAAAATGGCCATCCACGATGCGCACCACATATAGCTATGCATCCGAGAGTTCATCCTCTAAATTTTTGGGTTCTTCACCAGTCTCAATTTAGAACAGGTGATCGAGGTCTATGTTTAGACGTCCCGGATTCACAACGACCTCAAAGTCATATTCCTGGAATAACATCAACCATCTACAAATGTGCCCCCCCAACATAGGCTTATTCACTGGGTGTTTTAATGCAGAGTGATCGATATACATCTTAAAGTGGCCTTTGAGTAGATAGTGGCAGAATTTATGAAGTGCGTATACCATTGCCTTTCCCTCTCACTTAGTAGTGGAGTAATTCCTCTCAGCTTTTGATAACCAGTGACTTGCGAACGCAATTGGATGGTCAATTCCCTCTGCTCCTAGTTGAGTAGGTACTGCCCCCAACGTGATACATGACGCATTGAAATGCACACGAAATTCAACGTCCCATTTCGGAAAGACCAAGATAGGGGCAGACGCCATCTTTTCCTTAAGTGTCTCCAGACTTTTGTTTCATTCCACATTCCAACAATAAGTAGCATCCTTCTTCAGCAACTGTTCCATTGGAGCCGTGATCTGGGCGTAGTTTTTGATGAACTTCCGATACTAGCCCGTGTGTCTTAGTGTGGCACATAGTTGTTTGACACTTCATGGCACTTGCAGATTGAGTATGAAAATGATATTTTCTGGATCCACCATCAGGCCTTTCTTACAGACCACATGGCCCAACAGGTTCCCAAATGGGACAAGGAAAGTACACTTCATTATGTTTAGCACAATCTGGTGTTGGTAGCAAGTATCCAACATTAACCATAAGCTTGCTACATGTTTCTTAACCAGTTCAAACATGGTCCAGTCATCAAGATAGACCTCTAAGAACTTGTGTATAAATTCCTTTAATGCCGCTACCACTATTCGTGAAAATATCATTGGCATGTTCTTCAGTCCAAAGGGCATCACTGTGTATTGAAAGCAACCCCATTCGGTGGAAAATGTTGTTTTACTCCTGTCCTCTGGTGTGATATTGATTTGGTGGTATCCTGAGAGCCCATCGGTGAAGGAGTAGGCTTCCTGCCCCCCATATTTTCCAGCACCTCATCTGTAAACAGAGTTGAAAATGGATCATTAACATAGGCATCATTGAGCTTCCTGAGATCCACATAGATGCGAATCTCACCCTTTTGTTTCTTTTCCTACACAACCATCAGACTTACCCAGTAGGACACCTCAATCAGTTCAATGATTCCTGCTACCAGCATCTTGTCCAGTTCTTCGCAGACCTTTGCTTTATATTTTGCGTTCAATCGGTAGGGTCACTGCTTAACTGGTTTCACATTTGGGTTCAATGTTATCTTTGTCATTCCTGGGACTCCTAAGATCTCTTTTAGCTCTGTGATTTTTGTTGGGAGTAAATCTTGATATTTGCGAATAAATTAGATGACCTTCTACATTGTGGTGTCATCCCAATATTCCCCAAGTGTTGCATAATTCAGCTCCTCTTCTATTTCGATATTGACTTTTCTCATTTTCAATGGCGCCGTAATATCTGGGTCTTCGATTTCAAGTCCACACACCTCATGGCTCCCCTTTGATTCTGGAATATTGATGCTTTGCGTATCATCCTCATCCTCTTCTACTTGGAAATTATAGCATTTGAGAGCTTGGCTCAACTGTCATGACCAGTCAGGCTGCACAGTTTCTTCTGGTTCCAGTGGCATCTTGAAAATGATGGCCTTTACCAACTGTAACACGTCGTCCATGGGATCCATCCATTGATCTTCAAAGAGGAATGTTGACAAAAACCATTCACGCAATATATCCCACTTGCCTGTGTCATGTCGAAGCTCTACTTCAGTATACCAGTTTCTGGGAATGACGTCAAGTGTATGATAAAATAAGTGCACCCATTCTAGTTAAGGTTCCTCTTCGTAGGCTTTGATCCATCTGGTAAGGTGCATGCGCAAGTCATCGCATCCATCATATTTCTCTGTAATGCGTAGTTCTGGCTTCCTAAATCTGATCTTCATCATGCACCTACAGCTGTGCCAATCTTCGAAAGCCCCTTCATGTGTGCCCCACCATCGTGCAGGCATCACGCACAATGCCCATCTCAATGCATCAAACCATTGGTGCTCTGGTACTATGATTTCAAATTTGGTCAGGAATTCATCTATTATTGTCAGCCCATCATACGTTGGTAATTCGCGATCCTGGGCCCTTACACAGTACAGAGATTTAGTCACCATATTGCAGTGTAGCATAGTTACTCCGTTCATCTTGTTATGCCACCGCTTGTCTTCTTCATCTGAATCAGTGGTGCAAGACTATACATAGCCCCATGTTATTCTTCTATCCTCCATTTTCTTCACCCATTCTTGCCTTTGTGCAGCCATTCTATAAATATCGTCTGATTTTTCGTTGCTCTCTTTGTTGTGCACAGGTACAATATAGTGCAATGCTTCAGCCAGATCTAATGGAATGACGACACAGAGTGACTTTGTTTCAAATATCATTGTCCGCTTCTTTAAATTAATAACCCCATTCATGTTCGTGGCCCAGTCTATTCCTAACAATGCAGGATAAGGTTTACTTTCATCCATGATTTCAATCACTTCAAAGTCTGTCCGAGTACTTGCACCGTCAATATCTACCGTAATTCCTTGCAGCCTTCCCATGGGCAAGACCTTCTCCTAGTTTTCCATTCACAATTAGATAGGGGACCATTGTAGCATAGGCTTACCCATGCACTCCCAAGTCTGTTTAGGCAGTACGTTGGCATCTGAGCTCAGATGCAGAATGACCTGATCCATCTCATAATTGCTGATCTATGGTGTTAGTCGCATTTCCCTCTCGGTCCGTGACGCATGTCTTCCCAACTGTCAAACTATGCGAGGTTCACTCCATCCTATGCATCTATTTATCAATTCCTATAAGCCTTTAACTGCCTATTGTCATGAAGCAATTTTATACATGTCTCTAAAAAGGTAGTTATCATCAAGGGATCCCTGTCTGGCTTAGGTTGATCCCTACTACCTGGGGTAGAGACCTCCACAAAGCTTTCCCTAGCTTCCAGATTCATCTCCTTACCAACCCTTGCATCTTCCTTACTTAAGTCCCTTCTATCCATTCCTGTGTCACTTCTCAGTACGATGTTTACTTGGGGATCCTCCTTGCGGGGTTCAAACCTCATCATCTGCATGTTCTGGGTTGTTTTTAGTTGCGTGACCATTTTTTGAATCTGTGTTATTAGTGTAGGGCAATCCATTAGCTCATGATCAAATTATTCACAATAACTGCATGAAATTCTAGTTAGGTTGGTACAATCCTGCACGTAATGTCTTATACCTCCGCAATTATAACAGATTAGCTGCCCACGACCCCTCCCTGGCCCCATTCTACCTTGTCCTCATCTACAGCCCTGGAACCCACCATGCGCAATCGCCACAGTTGGATCCTGACTTCGTGCCTCAGTCTGCATTCTATAAGTAAGTGACTAGTCCATTAATAATTGGTAGCTCCAATAGTCTCTTTCCTCATGGCCCAATGATCTGCAAAAGTTACAAAATAACTGCTGAGGAGCGGGTTGTCTTAAGTTTGGCAATATGTCACAACTGTCCATGGCATGCTTTCCTCCCACCTGACAGATTACACACCACAGTGCAGGCACCATGCTTGGCCCAGCTTGTATCTCTGGTCTCAACGCTATTGGTCCCCCTCCTGCCACATAGTTTGCGAAGATTGAATAGTGGTCCTTATCGTGGTCCTATCCCTTACATTTGATACACCACAATTCTTCTCGTGCCTCTGTCCTAGGCACCTGTCATTGTTTCAAGATTCGTATCTCTAGACATAAATTTTGTATTTGTGCTTGGATTTGTTGTACTCTCAACCCTAGATCCTGTATTGGGGTTTCATGCAGCTGCATTGTTGCCTCCAGTGCTTCAGCTTGGGTTGAGATCTTTTGTTTTGACAGAGCCAATCTTAGATATGGCATTAATGATGCGACAAACCAAGCGTAGTGTTGCGCATCTGACAGTGTCATGTTGGCCTCCTTGATGGTGCTTTTCAACCTCTGATCTAGATACCATGGGATTTCACTAGGCAACATTACAATTTCCTTGAACCCAATAACCAACTGTGTTTTTGACTTTGGGCACTCAAATTCCTTATTTAGCGCCTCTTGGATTGTTGTTATTCCTTCATTTGGATGATCACTTGAATATTTCATGTACCAGGTCAGGGCATGGTCCTGCAGTGCGCTAACCAAGGTGGCCTTCTTGATGTTATCATCTATGATGCCCTAAGCGTCCCATATAGAATTTTTTACAAACTAGAACCAGCTTGTTCCTCATTTCCTACACCCTTAAATGTTGGCAGCTGTATTGTGCTCGCCATCCCAACTTTTGGTGGTGTTGGGGTTGGAGGTGGGTTTGGAATGGATAGATCTAATGTAGGTGGGGAGGGTGGTGGTGTGGATGGAGGTGGTCTCAGTGGGAAGCGCTCCCTAACCAACTGGACTACAATTCTTGGTGAGAACTTCGCGAGCTTCTCCTTGCTTTCTAAGCAATAGATGCCAAAGGACTATTTCCTATCCCTCCTGTTCCACGGTAACCTCTTCCACTCTGCGTTACTCTAGTCATCAATACACACGCATAATCGTTTCTTCACACAACAACATCTTAATCCAAGTATTCAGTGATTTGATATACCTACCCTGAGGTCCTTGAAGAAATTACCTTTTTGCTTCACTATAGCTCATAGTTGTATCTATCCTGAACTCAGTGATAAATCCTCTTATTAACTAGTCCAAAAAATGATCTACTGCATGCATGATTTTATTGTCAGTGGCTTTTAGCCTGCGTACCAGTTCTGGAGTCCACACAATAGGCTTGTTCAACCTGTACCTTCCCATGCTGTCAGCGAACCTCGCGATCCACTTGTATAGCTCTACTGGAAATGTTGTGAAGAAGACTTCGTGAATATCTGTGTATATATAGCGGTCCAACAAATATTATTCCAATATCTGCAAATTTCTATTTTCTTGAACTGTGAACTCATGGAGTTTTAGATCCCACCACTCTTCAATCTCTTTCTTTGTAGGGTTCCAGTGTTCTAACATCAGACACCCCTTAGGCAGATCCCGGTCCCAGCAACATAACCATTTGTTGGCTTATATGGGCCTAACCCAGGTTCGGAAAAATTATTTAGCCAAACAAATCCTGCAGCTCCCGACCCTTTCGACAACAGTTCGTGGAGCGCAGAATGAGATCTCACTTGAGGTAGTAGGGGAGGGTTCTGGAACCAAGTTTTCATACCCTTGGGATGTCTAGATGTGGTCTAGAGGTTTTACGCACTATTCCACAACTTCACTGCTATGTTTCACGCAAATCAGAACCCAGAATAATCCTTACTACTTATTATTGTGTTGTTTATGTGTTCAATTTACTTATTGTGATCTTTAAGCAAAAATTTATCAGAGTTAACTAGTTCGCACACTTAGGCTAGCCATAGATTCAGGTATTTATAAGCAGATGTGCATAGATCAAACAATTATAGTAAACATACAACAACTAGATCTGCGATAACACAAAATTTCAGAAAAAACTTAGCTTTATTCACTTCTTCACCAATACATCCAGATCCACCCTATGCACTCAGCTGCAGGGGTCTGCGCACATAGTTGCAGACTCTTCTAGGCCTCTGCACACACAGCTACATTGCCTCTATCCACTACCCAAATCCTTGACTCAGACTTACAGACGCTTCCAAACTTTCCTTCTCAAAAACCCATTACATATCAGATCCAAGAGTACATACCAAAAACTAAGCGACCTCCACCCATAGAGCCTCACTCTATTTATACAATTCCATGGATCGTGATCCATGGGTAGGCCAACTCATTTACATTTCTTTATATTATTCTTGGATGGACTACCGCTTTGATTCCACTTATTACAAATCTTGCTTCGCGCATCCTATGGAGTCTTTACCCTATTTTTACCCAAAATCTCAGGCTTTGTGCCTCATGACTATTGTGTGGGGCTTCTGCTGCCCAACATGTCTCGATATGAGATAATATACTGTGGGATCTGAAAGTGTATCCACTATCGATCAAAGAAGATCTTAGCAGTTGTCTCTACTTTTACAATCTCCTTAAAGGCTGCCATGATGGCCATTTTAGAGAATCTGTCGATGGCCATGAAAACACAATAGTTTTCGTGCTTTGTAGAAGGAAGGCCTAACATGTAATCCATGGAGATGGATTCCCAAGGTCGAATAGGAGTAGGAAGAGGAGTATATATGTCTTTCTTATTGATTTTTGGTTTAGTAATGGCATAGGCGATGCAGGGTCTAATGTACTTCCCAACATCTCGATGATGTTTTAGCCAATAAAAGTACTTTTGCAGTACTCCCATTGCTTTCTCTACTCCAAAATGCACAACAAACCAATTGTAGTGTGCCTCCCAAATCATCATTGCATGCTTGCTTAAAGGAACACATATGTAGACTAGGTGGAATAATAATGCATCCTCAAGGTCATAATTTGGAACTTTCTTTTCTTCCAAGGGTGTTTGGTAAGTGTTGTTGAATTCCGGATTTCTCTCGTAAATAAGTGGCCACCCCAAAGTCTCGTGCCTACAAGAGTCCAGCACAATGATCAACACTGTGACTGGTGGTCAGATGAGGTAGTCTGCAACATTATTGGTGCTACCCTTCTTGTACTTAATGTTAAGATGGAACTATTGAAGGTATGTGGACCATTTCCGATGGTGATTTTTTTGCAACTTCCCTTGATTTTGTATGAACTATAGGGGTCGGTGGTCTGTGTGGATGACTATTTCCTTCCCCATAATGTTTTACTTCCATTTATGGTAGGCATGCACAATGGAATGCATTTCTTTGTCATAAGCGTGATACTTTTAGACTATGTCTAAACGTTTCTCACTATGTTAAGCCACTAGATACCCCTGCTGAGTAAGAATTGCACCAATAGCATAGTTAGAGGTATTTGTCTCAATCTCAAATGGTTTCTACAGGTCCGGTAATGTTAGCACTGGGGTAGAACAAAGGTGATGCTTCAACTCAGAAAACTCCTTATGTTGGGTTTCCGAACATTTTTTTTCTTTCACTCCACCCTTGGTGACTTGACTTAAAGGCCAAGTGATACGAGAGAACCCCAACACGAACTTGCAGTAGAAATTAGAAAGACCCAGAAAGCTATAGATATTTGTTACAGTAGTTGGGGTTGGCTAATCCCAAATGACTAGTATCTTGGCTAGGTCCACATGCACACCATGCTCATCAATGATATACCCTAGATATTGAACTTGGGTCATGCCAAAAGTGAATTTCTCCAAATTGGCACACAACTTGTGTTGTCACAGGGTTTGAAGGACCTGTAGAATATGGTGGAGGTTCTCTTCCCAACTCGGGCTAAAGATTAATATGTCATCTAAATACACCACCATGAATGCATTGGCAAAGGGTCACAAGAAGGTGTTCATCGATCTCATGAAGGTTGTCGGGGAATTGATCAACCCGAAAGGCATGACTAACCATTTGAAAAGGCCCTCCTTGGATTTGAAGTAAATCTTCCACACATCAGAGGGTTCTATGGGCACCTGGTAGTAACTACACTTTAAGTCAATTTTGCTGAAATATTTGGCCCCTTTGAGCTGCTCGAAAAGGCCATCAATCCATGGGATTGGGTACTATTCTAGACATTGATCCTGTTCAACACCTGATAGTCAATACAAAGACTCCAGGTCCCATATTTCTTCTCTACCAATACAATCGGGCTCTGACACAGTGGTAAGCTTGGCCTGATGTGCCCTTTCTTCAATAGTTCCTGAATTTGTCTCTTGATCTCATTTTTCTCCAGAATAGAGTGTTGTTAGATCAGTGCATTGGGTAGCGACATGCCCAAGGTTAGATCGATGGAGTGCTTGACCTATTAGTGTAGAGGTACCCTTGTAGGTGAGGCAAAAATGTCCATGTCCTCATACACGACCTTTTCCATATGCTACTGGTGTGCGGAGGAGCCTTCTCTGGAAGTTATGGCCATAACCTTCTTCTTTCCCTGAGGGAGAATCATAAGGGAAAAAAATTTCCTAGTCTAGGAAATGATCTTACTACATTGCTTTGTAGTGATCAAAGAGATGGTGGTAGGTGGGGCCACCTCCAGTATCCTGTACAAGTTATTTCCCAAAATAATAATCACATAGCGAGGTCTAGACTCATATGCAACATGCCACTTCCAAAAGTATGGTTTGTCCTAATAGTACATCACAAACTTCAAGAGGAGAAACATCACACAATACCTCATTCGTGAAGGGTTTGATGTTGTAGGGAATTTGACACTACTGGCTGATGTAGAGATCACGTCCTTCATGAAGCCACCCTATGGTGTATAGTTGCAGATGTGTTGTAGTTGGAAGGACAAGTCATTTCATGACCTTTGCTAAAATGAGGTTCTTTTGGCTCTCAATATTGGTAATGAACTACAACGGAGAACCCTTCACCAACATCTGTGAGTGTAAGAGGCATTGCCCCTTCTATGGATCTTTAGGCTCATTCTTCTAGATATTGGTACTAGCCACTGTGGCACTGGGCTCCACATTAATTATCTACTTCCCTTTGTCATTTCCCTTGTCGAGCTCTAACTGAGAAGCCTTTAAGTGGGCCACCAGTGACTATTTTTCTTGATACGCACTTGTGTTGTGAGTGGAGCTCTTATGAATCTCACACCACTTTTCCATGTCCTTCTTTGTCTTCGTGCTGTTTCCCTTTACTTGCAGCTTTGGTGGGTTGTCCTGGGTCGCCCTGCCTTGGATTTGTTCTTTTCTCTCTGGTTTGGGGTGCCTTTTCCTTGCTTCATAATCACAAATCCAAAGTCTCTCTTCTTTTTTTTAAACTTGTGCCCATTCTTAACAAAGTATCAACACACTATGCCAAATGAGGAGATGCTCATGAACTCCATTTCATCCTCGATGTACTTGTGTAGACATATGCTATACTTGAGTACCAAATTCAACTCAGAATCCCTGATACCCAGCTTCGTACGAAGAGTATGGAAAGTGTTTGCGAACTCCAGCACATCTTGGTCCCTTACCTGTTGTAGCAAGGTCCACTTGATGTATTTATCTTCATAGCTCCTGACAGGTTAATTTTATTCCTTGATGGCTTCTTGGAAAGAGTCCTAAGTGTGTGCAGCTAAATATAGTAATGATTCTCTCTCGTACCTTTGTTCACAGTAGATTTCCCACGAGTCCTTGACATGTGGAGCAGCTTTGAGAAGTGTAAAAGTAATATTTTCGCAATTGGAAAAGTCATGAACTGAAAAATATCCTTCCAAAAAATTTAACCATTTATCTATGATATCTACATCTATTTGGACCTCGAATATGGGAATATCGAAGCTAGCTTGTACCTTAAATGAGTGGTGCCTCTTGTTTTTACTCAATGCATTATGGGTTTTTAGCTGTCCAAAGTACTGAAGAGAGAAGTGATTTTTGAAGCCATATCCCGAGCCACAAAAACTTTCAAATATAAATCAAACCCTCTCTATTGGATAGTTCTTGGAACATGCTTTCTAACAGTATGTGGAAGTCCAAAATGGAATCTTGGATCAGAAGTTGGGGAATATTGAAGATACCCTTTGAAAGCCAAAAAACAAAGAGAAAATCGCTAAGGGTCAAGTTCATCGCAAATCATAATCAAGGAGTTTTTGAAGCAGTAGTAGGGGAGCACAGTGAAAACTGTGATCAAACTATCGTCAATATCACACGTTGCCTATTGGTAGGTCCAAGGCATGGCATATATCACTAAATGTCTTGCATGTTGAACATCCCACATAACAGAGGTCCCGCATGTCGGACTACCTGAATAATGGAGGTCTAGGAGTGATATTGTAAACCAGAGGTCAAGGGCCAATGTACAGTGCAAAGGATAGTCAAATTAGCAATTGACGGAGCCCACACATATCGCAATCAGCAGTTAGCATTTACAACGAATGACCCTTAAAGGAATTGCAGGAGGAATATGCTAATAGTGCTAAATCACTTAAATTCGGGCCTATAGTGTTAAAGTGTTGGGAGGGGCCGAAGACGATTTAACAAAGGATTGTAGCAAAAAACCAAGGGTAGGCAAGCCCTTTTCTCTCTCCTCAAGGGGCCATG
The DNA here is from genome assembly GCA_000404065.3 of Pinus taeda. NCBI lineage: Eukaryota > Viridiplantae > Streptophyta > Pinopsida > Pinales > Pinaceae > Pinus > Pinus taeda. Next base: position 147,852 of record APFE031477956.1, on the reverse strand, counting down.
TGGCAGAGCACCATTGGATTCGATAATGACACAGGGCAGCTAAGGTTAGCATGTTGTGGTAGTATTGTGATGATGTGGCGATACAAAGGACACATGGCATGTTGATCTGGCATTTTCAAGGATCCTATGGGGGCATATCCGAGTGACATGTGTCACCACTCAAGAAGTGCCACATGCAACTGATGACATCATCAATCCCATAGATCGACTATCGACAAAGATAAAAGGTCGCAACTCCATCTAAAAGTCTCTGATTGTGATTTGCGGTAAAGGGGACTCTGATAAGGGGGATGGCCCACAATCACATGGATGGTAGAAGGACCAAATGCCAAGCACTAAAGGGGCTAATTCAATGGATTAGTGATCACACAAATGAAATCCCTCCTTGGCCGAAGCCCCTCATAACCTGCGATTGCGATAGGTGAGAACCCTCCCAATTGCAATAGATTATGCATCCTGCTTTCTTAAAGTTTCGCATCCAGACAATTGGAAAGCTCAATAAAGTATGGAAGTAATGTGAGGACCCAACTATAGGTCCTTTAACTACTACTACACTCATTCAAATAAATTTCACTAATTTTCATAACAAGGAAAATTTCAGGTTTTTAAAACATCATAAGCATGAACATAAATTAATTTAATCTACAACATGTATAACTTGTAACAATTTATCTGCAACATGTATAACTTGTAATAATTTACAGAACTAAAATAAATGACTGATAATACATGTTCCAGTAGCTTAGTTGAGATGCTCATGAGCTCCATGCTCCTTTTGACTACCCAACTAGATTTGCCTCCCATCCAACTGGGAAGTAATTCCTAGCCAAGGGAACTTCCACAAGTTCCCTAGCCCTCTGAACCCAAGTCCAACCAGATGTAGTGTGTCCATGTTTAAAAAGCACTCCCCATATCCAAGTTTGTATTCCCTCATTTATCTCTCCATTCTCTCCCTTCTCTTTCTCCACATTCTTCACCCAAAACATAATCCTCCAAAACAAAATCAAGACCAAGGATCTCCCCCTCTCCTCTCTTCTTCCTTCCCCTTTTATGTCTCTTCCTCCCATCTACCTCAACCACCTTTCGTTAATGTCATGACTACCCCCTCGTCCTTTCATTTAGTACCCTTGACTTTTCTTACCATATGTTGTTCAAGTAGATTTGAGACGACATTTTGGGGATAAGATATGAATATTTAATTTGGAAATTAATTGGAGAAGACCATATCTTCTCCCAAGTAGATTTTGAGAAGACACCTTGGGATATGGATATTTAATTTGGAATAAATGGAAGGAGACCATACCCTATCCTATATTAAATTTGAGAAGACAAGTTGGGAATTGAATAATAAAATTAATAAATTTTATACCAGTAAATAAAAATTAGAGTTTCACAAATGTAGGTATTTACCAATATTTCTTGATAATTACAAGTAAATATTTTTAGGTAATTTAAACACTAATAAAATTTGCAGGATAAGATTAAGTGGGGCATTACATACACCCATCCTTCAGAAAACTTCGTCCGGAAGTTAGAGTTAAAAATATACAAGGAGTTCGAAAGTAGTTTGACAATAAGGTATAACAAAATAGAGAGAGAGTTATAGTAGTAAAATTTAATAAGTCAGGCAATGATACCACTTCTCATCAAGAGTCACCAGCTAATCTATATCCTCCTATCCTTCCTAACCTACTTCTGTTCCCACCCTATCCATCCTCTGCTATTATATACTATGGCATTAGCTATACCAATCTAACCACTGATAAAACCAATATGGTAGAAGCATCGACTATACCGACCTAACTTCCTTAACAGGCAACTAGCAATCATCATCGCACATCTAGGGGAGTGTGTCCATCACTACCCTTCCATGATTCTAGGTTTGGAGGTTACATGGTAGGAAATACCTCCACGCCTCCTTACAACTAGGGTCAACACCCTAATATGGACCACATTGCAACGTTAGTTGGATACTTGTCATCGAATAATCCAGTCAGGTAGTCTTGCCACCTATCATTTACATTTTACCCATGTCATAAGAGTGCATATAAATTAGATACCAAATGTAATAGGACAATGTAAATCATACCATTTCTCATTGGATGTCTCCACCTTCCCTAATCAAAGAGTAGATCTTGGTTATCATATTGTTCTTTCCAATCTGCAAGTTAGTTCTCATTCATGCATATAGATAACAACAAAATAGATATAAATACATGGTCTTAGACATCATATTATTAAGTCTAGTATCCATGTGTCAATTTTGTATTTTAGAGTGGAAATAAATCTTACATTAGATAAATCATAATTTCACTAAGTCATTCATTAGATAAATCATATCCACTTAAGCCATACATGAAACAACAATAGCTCTGATAAGTCATGCACTAGATAAATCATAACCAAGTAAGTCATACATTAGATCATACATCAAACATTTCAGTCATCAATATCTAATCCATCTAATGATTTATATAAGTAGTTTCACCTATCCAACTAAATGCATCAATGTTACCTAACGTTCATAAATAAATAACATGGAACTACAAAGAGAGCCTTAGCATAGGTAGCTATCTAAGTCAAAATGGACATCATAAATGGCCAAAAGTGAGGGGTAATTGCGACATATAGTCTTTGCATCCTCCTAGGTAGCAGATCTTGGGTTAGACTTGTCCCGCTCTATCTTAACTTGGTCCACCAAGTGATGCCTGAGCTATCGAACCCTATGGTATAATATTCATATTGGTTTGATCATTATGGTTCCTATGTCTGAGACCTATAATTCCCTCCAGTCGAGTTTCTGGGATTCATCAGAAACACAATGTTATAGGATAGATACATAAAAACATCATGAGTTTTATGCAAGTGGGGTGGTAGTACAAGAAAATAGGACATTGGTCCAATTTTCTCTTTGATTCTAAAAGGTCCTATAAATTGAGGTGGTAACTTCATACCTTTCTCAAAATGAATATTATTAGGAATAACAAAAAAAAAAAAAAAAAACTCGGTCCCCCACTTTAAAACTTCGATCGGTACTATCTGCATCATCATAACTCTTTTTCCTATCTGGTGCTTCCTTTAAACTTCATTGAATCTATCTCACCTATTCCTCCATTTTGAAACAATCCTATTGTGACTATTACTGTGTCATCCATCCTTTAGTTGACTCAATGGTGTCATGGATGACCTTCCATAGAGAGCTTGATAAGGAGGCATCCTAATTGAATTGTGGTCATTTTTATTATAGGAAAACTCTACCAATGGTAAGTACTCTTCCCACTGAGTCTAACTATCCAAGACATACATTATAAGCATATCTTCTATAACCTGATTTGATCTTTCAGGCTTTCCATTTATTTATAGATGATATGCAGTGCTAAGGTTTAACTAAGTCCCCAACACTAACCGCAAACTTGTCCAAAATGTATATCTAAAGCAATATTCCCTATCAAAATGATCTTTATGGGTACCGCATGTAACTAGATAACTTCACCTATAAATAATCATGCCAAAATGGGAGTAGTCCCTTAGACAAGGTAGTTAGCCACCTAGAGATACCAATATATATGGCCACAATAGAATACTTTAAGGTTGTTTCTCCAAGAAGAGAGAAACTCATCCTTTAATGGTAGTCCATAAAAGAAATATTTGCAAATAATGGTCATGACCACCTTTTAAAGTGGAGTGACTTCAAAGAATATGCCATGGTAATTAGAGTCTTGTAGACAAACAACGTAACTCATGCAAATGGAAATAGTATAAAGATGTTAGGGAATTATCTCCCAAGATCAACCAAATTGGCCATAAATAGTAATCCCATAGAAATGTGTGCCACAATTGTCCATAAAGTTGTTATAACCTCCTCAAAGAAGTGGGGTGTCCGCATTCAATGTGCCAATGTGATTAAATGCACATGTATGAACACCTCTCTTCCAAGGGATATGATAAATATTTCACCCTAAGATATTGTGTAATGACGCTAGGATACTCTCCAATATAGTAATATAGAAGCTTCCCAAACCAAGAGAAACTATATGATACAATGTGAAAATAACATACCAAGTGACCAAAACCATGGGTGTCAATGTAAAAGACAACCCAACCAAGGTCTGAATGCCTCCAAATGCATGAGAAGATGCCAAATAAGGGGAGTGATTTCCTCTATCAAGAAAATAACTACTCACAACATGCCACATCATATCCAAACTATAAATATCCATTGGAATTCTTCTAACAAACCACAACCACTTTTCCATGTCATCAAGATATCCACCAAAAGGGACATCAATTATGCAATAAAAGGGTGGGTTTAATACTTCAAGGTTCACCAATCAAAATCATGAAACAATAATCCAAGTGAAACCCTATGAGCACATGCAAACATGCCCAACAACTAATTCACTATGTCATAGAGGAATAATTAACCAACAATACTTAAGGAAACCCTTAGTTGATGGATATCCCTCATCATAAATGTGATAAGGGTAAATCAAATGTTTGAGCAATGTCATGCAAGGCCCTCAATCACATTTCAAACACCATATGTGCTAGACACAAGCCTCCAAAAAAGAAATGATGATGCCAACCAAGGACATAATGTGTATTACCTAACATGGGATATCAGTAATAAATCATAGTAACCAACCCCCATGGTTATGTGGTTTTGAGGACAATGATACTAGGTAAGTGTGCATAAGAAAAACTTTCCTTAAGACACCTCAGCACTCACCAGAGGTGATCAACAATGTCATGAGGGAAGTGTCAAGGAGAATGTAAGCACAAACCATGATTTCCCTCAATAAAAGCATTAAGATCCATCAAATAATCCTACAATTGCAAGCTTAGTACAAAGAAGATGTTAATTGATAGTCACTTATATAAGTGCATTTGGTAAAAAGATATGCAAAAAGAAGATCAATACTCTATGTGTAACATGCTTGGTTAGGGTTTACGAACACCATCTAGCACTCAACCTTGAAAAAGGGATAAATATTTATTCAATATTGTGAAAAGAATGATATGGATTAGATTAATAAAGCAACTAATGTAATAACATGATGCCAAATGTCTAGGGAGATTGAATGCCATTCAAAAAGCTTTATATATTTATATATATATATCCTTCATCAAGTGTGACTTATGGAACTCATGAAGTTTTTATTTTATTTTTTTATGAGTTGATAAAGTAATTTTTTTTTTTTTTATTTATTTATTTATTTATATTATGTTAATAAATAATATCCAAAGAACTTCAAACTCTCTCACTACAACCAAAACATTGAATTTCATAGCCAAGGTATAGGAATAAATGACATCATGTTATATCTAGAAGGTTGCTCTACTAAAAAATATAGTTTTGCTTTAGAAATCGAAAGCGAGGTTGACTAGTGTCTACAATGGTGAGTCCACCTTATGTTGGGAAGCTTCTAGTTTTAAAATTTCTTTATTTAGAATTTTCGAAGACAAAAGTTACAAAATTATTTGCAGGACCATAGCCAGGAAGTTCAATAGGAACTCCTCCTAAGAATCAATTATATATTAGAAGAAATTAAGGCTTTAACTTATTTATGTGATAGCTGCCTATGCTTTAAATTTCTGAGATTTTATTTATTTATTTATTTTTCTGCTCCTCCGTTGCATTCATCAACTAACCTCTCCATACCTTCCCTAATAGATTATGTTACTCCATCCATTGTATATCATGTAGTTCGCTGTAAATCTTGGGTAGCTTTAGATGCTACTATCAAAGCCTCTTGTCAGAGTTCTTGAATTCTTCCATGAGGCTCTGCTGCTCTCTGTTGCAAGCTACTTATGAGCAACTCTGTGGCATGTATTAACTTCTCTATCACTCCTGAAATCTTCTCCTTCATATCATTAGACACTGCAAGAAGGCTCTTTACATTTTTTTCTCCCATGAGAACTTCACGCATTGTTGATGACCTTGATTGCTTCTGGTCCTCTTGATGATTCTGTAATTTTGACACTGTAGTATTAGCATCATCAAGCACCTTATCAACGAGAACTTGAATGCCTTCTTTTTCCATTTATCAATGGCTTCTTGCAACACTCTAGCATGTGCTCTAGCCTAAGCAAAAATGAAACAAGACCACAAAATTTTCAGACAAGAGAATTCCAAAAATTCTCAATCATTGCTTTGTGTGAAGGAATTAACCCAAGATCGCCTCCTATATAGAGATGAAGAGAGAACACATATTGAAGCTATTGGTAGCTCCTTTTTGAAATGGAGAGATGTGCCAAGGGTTAGTGGTGAGCTAGCCATTTCTAGAGCTATTGGATATGTATCATTTTCAAAGTATGGGGTGATTTATGAACCATAGGCCATAGGTTGGCAATGTTTATCAAGCAATGATAGTTACCTTGTTGTTGCATCGGACGAAATATTTGAGAATATGAATACACAAGATATATGCAATCTACTTCTAGAGGCATAATGAAAAAATAATTATTCAACTGAGCATTTACCAGCCAATGTGCATGTGTTAGCTCTGGCTATTGTGGATGTTGCTTTTGACAGAGGAAACATGGAGAATTTGGCAATAGTTATAGTGGCTTTGGATTCCACTACTCATTCTGCTTGGTCCTACACCTAGAGGGGATCTTCTCTACAAAGGAATCTCAAATTTTGACATTAACAAAGAAGAAAAAGTGGATGATTTAGGTGCAAATGTTTCCAGTTACTACCAGATGACTAAGAAGAACAACCATAAGGTTTTAGCCAATATGCCTGGAATGACGATCCAAGGAAGGCAGAACTTTTTCAACCATTATCATCTTATAGAGAATCTTGATGATTACAACAGATACATTTTCTTGACACCTCAGAAGGATATAATCAAATCCTATGATGGGTTCCAAGCTTTCCCTGAAGGAGTTGTGCCTGTGCATAGTATTTTCTGAAAAGAAGATTTGACCATGGATCATTCAGAGAAGTTTGGCCAGCAGTGCATTTGAATTACACTCCCAATGGAGATAGATTCAACTTGTCGATGCATGGAATACAAGGATGGGAAGGAACATACACCTCAATCAATAATAGGAGCGGAAAATTTCATAATGAATAGGGCAACTCAACAATTTCCTCTTTGACTGATAGTCATGTTGGTTTCAACAATGATGACACCTTCATTCTCAAGCGCATAATGGTACATTGACCTCTGCAATTGTGTTATTTGTGGCATGTAGTTTTTTTTTTGTAGGTCATGTATCTCAGTTCATAACTTGAAGTCACTTTCTGAGAATATGAGACAATTTCTTTAGAGGTTAGACACAAAACAAATTATCTAGAAATGTTTCAAGATTTAATATGAATCTATTATATAATATACTATGTTTTTTTTTTTCATGGCTCGGCTAATGGAGAGGGTGATAGATATTTAGACATCCACATGATCAAATAATCCATGGGAATGAATTTATGCCGGGGCCTGGTGGAGCTTGAATGTAACCATTCAAATATTTAATTGGTAATTTGGGATTGGCCTGATGCAAATTTAACTGAAACTGGAACAACGAAATACAAGAGTACGAGCTCACAAAATATGGAAAAGGAGAATGCTTCATCATATATAATGGATAATTCTGCAGTGAAAGCAAGAAATACACAATCATGGAATTATCAAGTTGATCGTAGCAATTCTTATGAAGGGAATGCTACTCAAGACCTCTCAAATGGTAACTTTCTTCTAAGCACAGTCCATAGAAATGTGCATGAGGTTCATGCAACCTTATTGAAGAATTTTAGCAGGGTTTGCAAAGAGAGCATGCTAACTCAGTTGAATCCATAGTTATTAGAGAAACTCAATTAGAACCTCCCAAGGGCTTCAAACATGTCTTCTAATAATTCATATAAAGGTTCGCTAAATTATGTAAACACCTCAGGTGCTAAATATATTGATTTTATAAATAATGGTGGAAAACACCCTTTTTTTTTTCCAATCAAGGTCCAGCAGGTATAAAAATCTTTCAAAAGGGTTTTACTCTAAGCAGATTGAATAACATACAAGAATCGATCCTATTAGAGAAGGATACCATGTCATAAAGCTTTAAGCTGAGGCTTGTTCAACCTTCTCAACAACACATGCACTTCATGGTCCACTGCAACCTTCCTTAGCTCCCAAAGTTTCTATTGTGACTATGGAGAGACATAAACCTTTATTTCTTGAGCATATGGTGCAGGGAGTTTCCGATCCAAGTGTACCAAAGGGAACCCAGCAAAGTGGTTCATGCAATCTTCCTACATTTTCTAGCAACAAGGAGAAAGGGAAAGAAAGGCAATTTGAGAATCATCTATATGGAGTTAGAAGGTAAAATGTGATGGAATCCGGGTGCATGGACTGTTTAAAGGAGGATTCTATGAGGCGATCAATTATTTCTATGTTTCTTCAATCTGGTGAGAATTCTGTTGGTGCTGTAAGGGAGGTACCATTACAGTCTATGAATATTGTTATGGGGATTCCTGAACAACTCTTAAACAAGTGGACGTAGTTCAATGTTGATTCTCATGTGATGAAGCATGATGCACTAGGGGCCTTGAGAAACCAAGTTGTAGGGCTCACAAGTAAGGATTACATTCAAAGCATGGACTATGGATATAATCCAAGCCAATCAAAGTCTGGTACGACCATGGGGCATAGTGTAGCTTGTGACATGTATGAAATCTCATCTTCTTTATTTCAAGAAAAACAGAGGTTTTACAATAGGCTACTACATGAAGGCATTGTTGTGCAGTGCCTTCCCTTGGAAGTAGCCATGCACAACAAGCAATCTCAAATGAACGAAACAAAAAAAGCTACTATGTCACCGATTGAGACAGATATTAGAAATGGCCTATGTCTGATTGCACTGTCTTCTAGCTTTGGAAATAGTGATCATTCTAACTCCTTTTGGCAAAGAGCCATAAATTCTTCTCTTTCAAACAACAGTGGCAATTTATCATTATCAGCATTAGCAAACCTGAATATACCTAGAGTAGCTGCTGTAGCGAGTCTATCCAAGGTTACAGATAGTGTTGAAAATAAAAGACATATTGAGGCACACTAAATGCAGCATATGTCTGAGGAACAATTAAGAAGTATGCTTGATTTCAGAGGTGGTATCCAAGCTTGCAAATCAAGTGAAACAACACCGGACATTTGTTACCAAGAATCAAATTCTATGATGAGCCGAGAACAAGGCCAAATGGTAGGGCTATTTAGTAACATCACCATTCTAGTACAAAGGAGTTGCATTCAAGAAGAATTAAGAAACGAATCCAATTCTACTGAATGAATGAGCCACATGGATAAACATACTCTAGGTAATGCTTGTCGAAATGTTACTGGAATCAGTCAAGTTTGCAATGATCAAGATATAATGGATGCTTCGAAAACGTCAAATTTCCATAATGGTCCAAGCAAGTTTTCAATTGCAGATGATGGCGATGCGTCTCATCAGGAAGTAAATGTAAATGAAAATTTCATTGAAGAGGGTGTAGAGTTTTCTAAGAACACAAAGAAGGATAGAATAATTAATGCAAATATGAAAAGAAATTCTTTTGAATTTAGTCGCAATGTGACTTCAAATATTGGCGATGGAGAGTACCTAGAAGAAGAAGAGTAGGAAAGTACCCAAAAGAATGCAAAGGGAATAGGTAGATTTAAGTAATTATCTAGTTGATAAATCTGTAACCCTAGCCGTGTGCACCATGCAAGAATTGACCCATGCTATGGTAGAGGCACCAGAAGCTAAAAATCTACCACAGACTTGCAACAATTTTTACAGCTTTTGCACTATTTTTCTAGAGAATTTGGAGAAAATTTGTCCGAGGATAAAAATGGGGATGGTTTTAGGTTACGAAGGGCAAAGTCGGACTCTAACGGCTCCCTGGCAGATGATGAGCTTTTGCAGGACTACTTTTATGGAAATGACAGACCACCTGTACCTGATTTTACCTGGTTGATGCTCACGGTATCGACGTCCTTTAAATCCGACGGTAAGAGTAAGAGGAAAATCTTGAGGCAACTGAGTTTGGAGGCAGATGAGTTCTTGACTCTCTTGCATAGGTCTTATCCTATCAAAGTTGAGCTCAATCTCCTTGAAAACGAAGTAAGAGAGAAGGATAGAGAGTTAAGTGAAGCTCAAGATGAAATTAAGGTCTTGAAGCTATCAGAGAACTTGAAAGAGAAGGCGATGGAAGAGCTTACAGAGAAACTTAGGAAATTCGACGAAAAGCTAAAGGCTAACGAGATCCTTCTTCAAAATAGGAACCCTGATATAAAGAAAATAACTGATGAGAAGAAAGTTGCATTGGCTGCAAAATTTGTAGTAGAAGCTACTCTTTGAAGGGTGCATGTTGCTCAAAATGATGATGACATGCCACCAATTGAAGCTATTCTTGCACTAGTGGAGGTAGAACTTAAACTTGCCCGGTAAGAGATTATGAAATTGTAGGAATTGCAAGAAGACAATAGAGCGTTGGAATGACTTACCAAGTCAAAGGAAGCAGCTTTACTCAATGCAGAGAGGATGGTGAAAATTTCTTTAGCAAAAGCTTCAATGGTTAATGATGTGTGAGGCTCCAAATTTTGAATTTGAAATTGCAATTTGTTTTTTTTCTTTACTAGGTAGGCTTCAAGGTCTAGATTTTGAACCTAATCTTTGATACCACATGTGAGGACCCAACTATAGGTCCTTTAACTACTACTACACTCATTCAAATAAATTTCACTAATTCTCATAACAAGGAAAATTTCAAGTTTATAAAACATCATAAACATGAACATAAATTAATTTAATCTACAACACGTATAACTTGTAACAATTTATTTGCAACATGTATAACTTGTAATAATTTACATAATGAAAATAAATGACTGATAATACCTATTCCAATAGCTTATTTGATATTCTCCTGAGTTCCATGCTCCTCTTGACTACCCCCCTCGATTTGCCTCCTAGCCAACTAGGAAGTAATTCCTAGCATAGGGAACTTCCATAGGTTCCCTAGCCCTCCTAGCCCAAGTCCAACCAGATATAGTGTGTCCAAGTTTAACAAGCTTTCCCCATATCCAAGTTTGTATTCCCTCATTTATCTCTCCATTCTCTCCCTTCTCTTTCTCCACATTCTTCCTCCAAAACACAATCCTCCAAAACAAAATCAAGACCAAGGATCTCCCCCTCTCCTCTCATCTTCCTTCCCCTTTTATGTCTCTTCCTCCCATCCACCTCAACCACCTGTCATTAATTTCATGACTACCCCCTCATCCTTTCATTTAGTACCCTTGAATTTTCTTACCATATCTTGTTCAAGTAGATTTGAGAAGACATTTTGGGGATAGGATATGAATATTTAATTTGGAAATTAATTGGAGAAGACCATATCTTCTCCTAAGTAGATTTGGCGAAGACACCTTGAATATGGATATTTAATTTGGAATAAATGTAAGGAGACCATATCCTATTGATTATTAAATTTGAGAAGACAAGTTGGGAATTGAATAATAACAATAATAAATTTTATATCAGTACATAAAAATTAAAGTTTCACAAATGTAGGTATTTACCAATATTTCTTGATAATTATAAGTCAATATTTTCAAGTAATTTAAACAATAATAAAATATGCATGATAGGATTAAGTGGGGCATTACAAGGAAGACCCTCTCCTATATTGCTATTGTGATATCCTGGGTGCACTGATTCATATAGATCAATGATAGTAGGTGTCAAGGGTAGATAACAAAGGTGGCCAGTAGAAACCATCGATATGTAGGATTCTATGCAATGAAGGAAAGAGACCCCTGGAGGGGAGTCGAAAGGCCCTAGCGCTTGAGGACTAATCACTTGGTTATAGACCCCGTTCAGATGAGAAGAAAGGAAGAAATAGGCTAAACCAAGGGGGGCCAAAGGAGATTGATACTCATTGTTTTGTGATGCCTCTTAGTGTAAAGGTCCCGATGCAGCAATGCCCTGATAGCATAGTACAAAGCTATAAAGGTAGATGGGTTGGCAACTGAGACTTTAAATAGAAGTATGGGGTAGTGGCAGAGTGATATGGGCTAATCTTGTAGAAGCCCCTACAACACGAATCCAAGGGCTACAAGGGGTGTTGAAATGAATTATACTACTTCTCCACATGACTTCAAACAATAAATGGAGGCATGGGGCTCCACCCCAATACACAATGAAGGATTTCCAGGACATGTTCCATTTTTACTCCGTGACATGGAATCACATTCGACCCACTCCCAACTCCGGAGAATGAGATATTCTAGCAGTTAAGGTGAAAGCAACAGGAACCAACTAAGCAGCTAGAGGGACACATGATGAAAAAGATGTAGCCTAACCAGGGGTTTTCATTTTTCTATATTTCCGATTACTCTGTAATTTTTGTTTATTTCCAAGAAGGGATGAAATCCCAATTGTAATCATTTTGGGCAGTAGAGCTTAGCACGCCAAGAAAACTAGTTTGCGAGACAGCTAGAGCTAAGGCAAAGATATTTTTTGTAAACTATTGATTCAAAGCCCCCCTGTCTCTATATAAATGAGGGGCATAAACACTTAATAGAGGTTCCAGAATTTCGCACTCACGGGGGTTTAACTTCTGAGATGTCATTCTTGGTTCTAGTTGTCATGTTCATGAGGGATCAGAGCGACGCATGTTGAATGTAATGGACTGGTATTTGGAACCTTCAAGTATTAATGAAGCTCCCTCATGGGTCCAAGCAAATAAATGCACAATATTTTTTCCCCTTTGTAATCTCATTCCATATATGTTTCCCTTCCTCTAAAATAGTGTGATGAAGTTGTCAGTTTCTCCATTTTTCATGATTGTATATTTGTTACTAAGTAGTAATAGTACCTATGTTAGCTACATATTTAATTAACTGCCTGTAATATGCACATATTTTCTTGATCTTTTGGATAAAAATGTGCCCATAAGTATATGGCTTTAAACCCATACTAGTGCCCCACTCCTGCTGCTCTTTCATCTCCTCCCTCTTCCATATTTCTGTTGGAACATCTTGGCTTAGGATTTTGCATTATAATCATCCCTATGCAATGATTTCCATCCTCCCTTTCCTCCTATTCACTTTACCACAACATAAATATTAAACTACTTGTTGTTGTGTGTCAACCACCAAAACTAGACATTTGTCTTTGGGGTTGGCCTAATTTACCCCCTGAACATTTGGATCCATGTATTGGCTTGAGTCCACCTTCAAGGAGGATGATTGAACAAAGCGCCTTTTATTATCTTTTTAATTAAGTGATAATCAGAGTGAAACCAAAAGCCCCTCTTGAAAATCTTCCATGCACTCCTCTATTTAAGATGTCATAGGCAATGGTCTAAAATCAACCCAAAGGCTATCTTTAGGAAGCTTTCTATGTCTCCTGAAGCACTACTGCTACAGGTGGTAGAAAATGTGACAACATCTTTCTAGCACCATTGTCGAGGAACATATTAGAATATTTTTCCCTAGGTACGAAAAATTTTCACATTCCCTCTGTTAGGTGGGCAAGGGAAGTGTGGGTTGAAGATCTATCACCTTGGTGACTCCACTATTTTATTCTTCGGTAAAAATACTTATGGCTCTGCTATTCATTTCACTATTTGATTACTATAGATTTCAAGCAGTCTCATACTCACTCTGATGCTAGAGAAGATGAAAACTTTCCCTACCTTGAACCTGAAATCACTTGTTTAGGGAGGTTTTAAAAATGGTCATTCTTGAATTCCTCACCAACAAATTTTCCCTAATGAATTTTTCTTTTATTGCTGGTTATCGCAAACATGTCCTTCTTTTCCTAGATTTAGTGGAAGCACAGATAGAAGGCCTAACCAACACCTCAAAGAATTTCACAAATGCATGGAACAATAGGATATTTTACTTGAAGATGTGCAAATTAAATTTTTCATGTATTCTTTAGATGAGCATGCTAGTGTTTGGTACAAAAAAATACCTCGTGGTAACATATCATCCTTAAAACATTTTCATATAGCATTCAATTGCTATTGCAAAAGACTATATCCACTGAATTCTATATTTGAAGATTGTTGTGCACATTTTAATGATGAAGACATTCCTAAGGTCAATGATCCTATTGAATGTGTTTGTGGAGCTCCACTCCAAGAAAAAATATACTTGCATGAAGAAGCATTACCCAATGAGAGAGAAAGAGATGAAGGAAACGTCATCAAGCTGCTAATAAGCCCTCAAAGGTATTATTCGACCAAATTTGGTGTTTCTCCTTCCTATGATGTATATGAGTTTGATGGAGAGTCAAGTGGTGTAGAGCCACAACAATCCCAGTCATGGGAAGCTACAAAAGAAGAGGAGGCCCATCAGGAGGTTAGAAAAGAGGCTCCAAGTTACAATACACATCCTTCACTTGGAGAACAAGATCAATAACCCCATCCGATTTATGATGTGTATGCTTCTTCGAAGGATGACATGGTCGAGGATTGTCAAATGGATCTGTTTACCAGCAAGTTAAGAGAAAGCTTCGAACAACAAGTTTTGCTTAAAAATTATATTTTTTAGTGGACATTTTATGAAAAGAGGTAGCTGCAAATGTTTCTTGTTAGTTATATGACCCTGTAGCTGATTACATGACCACATTCTTAGGTTAGTATCTGATGTTATTCCTAGAGTATGAATCAATTTCTTTTTTTGAATATTTTTTATGATGCATGCTTATTTTATTTTTTAAATTTTAGTAGCATGAAGGCATTAGGTCCAGCACCCAAATTTTGGCCTAGCTCTAATGGAGTGTTGAACTCACTTAGTTGAATAGAGCCCTATATATAAGTAGGAGTGTATAAGAATAAGCTCACTAAATGAGCATTTACTTTACAGTTGTTAAAATTTTTATTTCTTCATTCTAGTTTGATGAGGAGAGTACAACTAGAAAATGAAATCCCATGGAGACTTTCTGGTTGTATAGATTCATTATATTTCTGGATACTAGTTTGAAGGTTCTCAACACCTTGCGAGCAAGGTGTTGTCCCCAATTGGAGCCAATGTTGTCTCTCACTGCATTATGAGTTTTTAGTTGTCCAAAGTGACAAAGAGAGTAGTGATGTTTGAATCCATATCTCAAGCCATAGAAGCTCTCAAAGATAAATTGGACCCTCTCCATTGGATAATGCTCAGAACAAGCTTTCCAAGTTACGTGGAAGTCCAAAAATGGACTCCTGGATTAGAATTTGGGGCAGATTGATGATACCCTTTGAAAGACAGAAAACAAAGACAAAATGACTAAGGGTTAGGATCATCGCAAATCGTAATTGGGGCTTTTCTAACGAAGCAGTAGGGGAAGACAGTGAAATCTACGATTAGCCAATCATCGATATCACAAATTGGCTATTAGTGGGTCTGAGGCACAACATATCGGCTTATCGAAGATTGGAGGTCTCTCTTTTCAGACTTCCTGCATAACAGAGGTCTAGGAG
The DNA here is from genome assembly GCA_000404065.3 of Pinus taeda. NCBI lineage: Eukaryota > Viridiplantae > Streptophyta > Pinopsida > Pinales > Pinaceae > Pinus > Pinus taeda. The sequence continues at coordinate 132,398 of APFE031477956.1, read as the reverse complement.
CAATATCACAAATCAGTGATCAAGGACCAATGCACAGTGAAAAGGATAGTCAAATTGGTGTTCGACAGAGCCCACACATATTGCAATTGATAGTCGGCATTTACAATGGATCACCCCTAAAGGTGTTGCGGTAGGAATACGTCGATAGCACTAACAATTTGAAATTTGGGCCTATGGCGTCAAAGTGCCGGGAGGGGCCGAAGATGATTTAACAAAGGATTGGAGCAAAAAACCAAGGGCAGGTGAGCCCTTTTCCCTCTCCTTAGGGGGCCATGTGGTAGAGCACCACCGGATCTAATAATGACATGGGGCAGCTGACACCAACATCATGTGCGCATATGATGATGACGTGGTGGTATGGAGGACACGTGGCATGATGATATGGCATTTTCAGAGGCCCTATTGGGGCATATCCGGGTGACACATGTGACCACTCAGGAAGTGCCACATGGCACTGATGACATCATCAATATGACAGATCAATGATCGGTGAAGGTAAAAGGCCGCAACTCCAGTTAAAAGTCTCCATAGTGATTTATAGTGAAGTGGACTCTGATAAGGGGGCTGGCCCATGATCACATGGAGGGATGAAGGACAAAGGGCCAAGAATTAAAGGGGCCAATCCCACAGATCAATGATCACACAAATGAAATCCCTCCTCCATTGAAGTTCATTCTGACCTGCGATTGCGATAGGCGAGCACCCTCCTAGATGTGATAGTTTATGCATCCTGCTTTCTTGAAGTTTCATGTCTGGAAAATCAGCAAGCTCTACCAAGTATGGTAGGAAGGCCCTCTCTTATATTGCAATTGTGATATCCTGGTGGGCCCATTCTCGTAGATCGAGGATCGCAAGTGTCAAGGAAAGATACCAAGGGCAACCACTAGAAACCACCGATATGTGGGATTCTATGCAACAATGGAAAAATACCCTCGGAGGGGAGTCCAAAGGCCCTAGCACCCAAGGACTAAGCACCTAGTTATAGCCCTCAGTTAGATGAGAAGAAAGGCAGAAAGGGGCTAAACCAAGGGGGACCAAAGGAGAATGGGACTCACTGTTATGTGATGCAGGGAAAACTTTAGGGGCTAATGTTTGCAGGTGGGCTAATTTTCCATGCTTTTTCCAAAAAAAAGATTCATTAATGTCCATTTTTCGTATAAATGTTTTGCCCAAATTTTACAGTATAAACTTATTTTACCTTAAAATTACTAAAATTATATATATATACTCTATAAAATTATTGTATATTTGAATGTTTTTACAGAAATACCATAAAACATTTTATAGATGGCATATCATGGACTAGTGAGATTCACCAAGGTTTATAAATATTAAAATAAATTTCCATCCTTAAATTTTTCCATGATGTGATGCCTCTTAGTGTAAAGGTCCCGATGTAGCAATGCCATGATAACATGGTATAGAGCTTTAAAGGCAGATGGGTTGATAGCTGTGATTTGAATAGAAGTATGGGGTTGTGGCAGAGAAATATGTGTTATTCCTACAAAATCCCCTACAAGAAGAAACCAAGGACTACACGGGCCGCTGAAATGAATTTGACTACTTCGCCACATGACCTCAGATAGTAAATGGAGGCATGGGGCTCCACCCCAATACATAATGAATTACTATTGGGATATGCTCCATTTCTACTCTACGACAGGCAGTCACATTCGACCCACTCCCAACTCCTGAGAATGAACTATTCACGCAATTAAGGCGAAAGTGACAGGGACCAGTTAACCATCTAGAGGTATGCATGATGAAATATACATAGCCTAACTGGGGGTTTTTATAGAAAAGGCAGAGGGATGCATCCTCCCATCATCTTTCAAATTTATTTATTTCCGATTACTTTGTAATTTCTGTTCATTTCCAAGAAGGTATCAAATCCCGGTTGTAATCATTTTGGGATGTAGAGCCTTGAACACTAAGACAACTAGTCTTGAGACAGATGGAGCTCAGGCGAAGATATTTTTTGTAAACTATTGATTCAAATCCCCCCTTCTATGTATAAATGAGGGGGAGAAACACCTAATAGAGGTTCTGGAATTTTGCAGCATAAGGGCATGAATTCTGAGATGCCATTCCCAGTTCTAAATGGCCTATTCATGAGGAATTAGAGTGACGAATGTTGAATGTAATGGACTGGTATTTGAACCTTTCTAGTATTAAAGAAGCTCCCTGGTGATTCCAATCATATCAATGAACAATATGTTTTCCCCTCTGTATTCTCATTCCATATATGTTTTTCTTCCTATAAAGTAGTGTGATGAAGCTGTTAGTTTCCCCGTTGTTCATGATTGTATATATGTTACCAAGTAGCAATACTACCTTCGTTAGCTATATATTTACTTAAGCACCTATAATATGCACATATTTTCTTGATCTTTTGGATATAAACATGCCCATAACTATATGTCCTGAAACCCAGACTAATGCCCCACGCTTTCCGCTCTTTCATCTCCTCCCTCTTGCATATTTTTTCTGGAACATCATGACTTAGGATTCTGCATTGTAGTCAGCCCTATGCACTGATTTCCCCCCTCCTTTTCCTCCTCTTCACTTTACTGCAACATAAATATTAAGCTTCTTGTTGTTGTTTGTCGGCCACCAGAACTAGACATATCTCTTTGAGGTTGGCCTAATTTAGCCCCTAAACATTTGGATCCATGTATTGGCTTGGGTCTACCTTCATGAAGGGTAATTGAACCAAGCCCCTTTTATTATCTTTTTAATTACGTGAGAATTGGAGTGCAACTAAAAGCCACTCCTGAAAATCTTCCATGCACTCTTCTATTTAAGATGTCCTAGGCATTGGTCTACAGTCAACCCAGACATTGTCTCTAGGAAGCATTATAAGCCTCATGAAGCACTGCTAATATAGGTGGTAGAAAAGGCGACAACACTTCTAGATTGGTTTCTAGATAAAGTTGCATCACCTGTGGGTAGTCATCGAAGGATCTGGGAAAAGGTATCCATCATGACATTCTTTTGTCGCTCGAGGGCTTCCTCAAGCAGTGTTTTGAAAGGATCTCCTATCCCCTTATCTTTATTTTCTTCTTCCATGGGAGTACATTGGGTTTTGTAAGGTTGGTCTTGCAAAGGTTCAACTAGTTTGATCCCTAACTCCTTATACCCTGACCTCATTGGGGACATGCTAATAAAAACGGAGAAAGAGAAAACCGCTCTGATATCATTGATCCAAATGGAAACAAGAACACAAAAAATTATAGCTATAACTATAAATACAAAATACATCATAGATAAAACTTCATTTCATTAATATAAAAATACTGAAAAATTCTTACAAACAGAATGGAAATAAACTTGCTCGGGTGATGGTAGCTTATCTCTTAGAAGAGATGTTATGGTTGCATGCCTCTGAACTATGTTATAATGAGGCTCAAGGGCCTATTTATTATTGAACAACAAGGGAAAACCTTAAACAACCAAAATGTAACCCTAGGAGATGGGACACGAAGAGTTTTGTGGGACCCTCTTGCGGTTAGTTGGGCAGCTAACTTCCCGGGGTCATATCTTGATCATATTATCTTTGTTTGGCACATATGATTCTTTGTTAGAAAGGTCTCTCCAAGTACTACAATATTTGTGGCAGGCCCATAGAGCCTATAATGGACCTCAAAAAAATGTCGTTTAGGAGTTGAAAACTACTCTAGAAGTTTAGCACCCGAAAAAATAGTAAAAATAGTAAACGTTGAAATAAACAAGGAAACAAATGAAACCAACAGGAGTTCTAGGTGGAACAGGTACATGGTCACCAATATCCACCCGGATCAAAATGTGGATATTCATCCTTTATGGAAAATAAGCTAGACAAAATCATCCCTCAATGGTGATATCATCTTTGGAAATCGAATGTTCCATTAAAATACAATATTAGCTTATGGATGTCCTTCAGTAATAATATTTTAACATGGAACAACATTGACAAGAGGGGATGGTAGGTTCCTAGCCAGTGTCCTCTTTTTTGGAGCAATATCGAGACCATTTTCCACCATTATGTGGATTTCCCTTATTCTTAGGTTGTATAATGCATATCCAACACTCATAGATATCCTAAAACATATAGGACCAATAATAGTATTCTCCTTTACGTATAAAATTGGAATTAGGAAGTGGTAGTTGATTAGTATAGTTGTTTTCCTTGCAATTTAATTTACATGTTGTGATCAGATCATAATATATGCATCTTATAGGACAAATTTATTGTAGTTGAAGAGGTTGTAGGTTTGGTGATCAAGATGTCGATGAAATCCATGATTAAGCCTTATCCAAGAAAAGAAATAGTTCAGATGATTCCATCTTTTGATTCTGAAAATCCTTTGGAGAAATTTTTACAGAGCTATTGAGGGGCATCCTCAATTTATGTCACTACTTACACATTTGATATGTTTTGTGAAATGATATAAAAAAAACATGAGTTAGTTGGGATACTTTATCTTCTTCATGTTACCTCTCCTCATGGTATTTGATAGCTTTAGGTGTTTAGTGATTTCAAGGTGGTAATAGATTGGAAAAATAGAAAGAGTAGCATAAAATACATAAATATTCATCATCTTCTCAATCTAATTCTCTAATCAGTTCATTCCAGGGAAATATTTTCTTTCGCTCATGTTTTTATAGAACTCAAACAAACTTTCGATAAGCTATCCAATAAATTTGTGGAGTGTGAGATGGATTTTATTTTTGTAGTTGAATATTTGGACAATCATACGTCAAAACCATGTCATTTTTATTTTAATATTATTATATGATATATCTAAATCTTTCTTTTATCTGGAGGTATGGATTTCAAGAGTCTTTTTTGCGTAGGCATCATTTTCCTCCTTTCTATTTGTATATCTCATTTTGACAAAAGTAGGGATAAGAGGAAAGTTATTATGTGTAATGTAGCAGTCTAATTATTTTTATTTGTAAGTCTAGTTATGATCCTTCAAAAAATCATGGATAGTTTGTTTCTTTTTGGAAATGTATGATGGAAAGAGAGTTATCTTTTTGAAAAGGCCTAGAAAGTTTGTAACATGTCCTCAAGAATAACCAAATGTGTATTCCTATTTGGAATATACTTATTTCTATTAAAGGAAGAAAATTCTAGGTTTTCTTTTTTAAATATAATAAATTTATTCAAATGTTAATAATTTCTATTAGATAGGAAATTAAAAAAATGATTATTATATAAAAAAAATTGAACCAGAACTTAAAGTTTTTTTATGGATTCATAATATTCAATAATTTTATGTATAATCTCGCCATGAAGGGTGCATGATTTAGATGATCAATGCGATATCATAATGATGGCATGAAAAAACAATGGAAGCAGGCAGTTTTCAACACTTGGTAGCCTACATGGTCACCTCGTCACTATGTGAAAGGATAATAATTTTAAAACTTAATGGATACCACTATGCGGTAGACCCAAAGCATGTAAATATTAAGGGAGGTGCGAGGGTGAAGAGGTTCACACAATTGAGGAAGAGGTTACGTCATTATGGAATATTATATAATGAAATAAATAGTTATGCTAAGAAGTGGTGAGCAAGGGACCACCTCATGAGCAAGGAGCCCCCTTGACTACATATAATAGGTAACAATGGAAAAAGGCAAACAAATTAAGAATAATTTTTCTCATAGAACTTATTCATGTAGTGAATGAGGCTAGAGGCCTTGATATTGATTTTGAAAATCAACTATTCTTGCCTTCTATCACTCTCATGTGTGGTCCCCCACAACATATCCAAGAAATTTATCTTTGGCTTCTTTGTCCTAGTTCCATATAATTTTTCCACGATTCTATACTTCATCTGTTCTGGTTCACTAACCTTGGCATATATTATTAGTAGTTGGGTTTCTTTCCCTATGTTAAGTTCCATTTAACTAGGTGGTTTGATCCTATCCTAATTTCCCTCCTCTCCACTCTGAGTATATATTTTCCCCTTGTCTCTCCCTTTCATTCCACCTCGCATCCTCCCTTATGTTCATGGTTATTCGATTCAGTTGACTCATTCTCTTACCTTCTTCCCCCTCTTCCTAGGCCTCTCAACCTTCCTCCCACCATAATGTTCTTCTCACCACTCATTTATTTATGTTTTGCATCACTACTCCCCCTCTTTCCTATTATGTGGCCTCCCTTGATGATAACATCACAAAGCATTTCCTAGTTGGGCCTGCTCATTGAGGCAAGAGGGGGAACCTTGGTCCCACATCCTCTCTATATTTTAGTCACCCATATCTTTATGGCACTCGTGTATTCATCTACCACAAAATCCATGGAAAGGTACAAGGAAATCATATTTTAGTTATCCAAAGAGAAATATTTAATGTGAAAGAATAAGTAAGAAAATCCTAGAGGGACATTCCTAAAACACACATGGACAAGGAAATGAAAGGATAGATCCTATATAATGGGAATTATACCATAGCTATACCTTTTCCTACATGCAAACTTTCAACCTATATTTACAAATTAAGACTCTAATGGTAAGAGTCGCCACAAACATGGCCGAAACTTAGTAGGAAATCATCATATGCATGAATGATCTAATGGAGAAAGTGGATAGCATCAACAAGAAAATCACACTTCTAACTAAAATAATGGCAGACATGGACCCCTCCACATAAAATTTAGAGGGAGAACCTAATCCACCAGGTCGAAAGGAAAACCCTATAAAATGAAAGTATATAAGGCACATGTCCAGACCACTAGCATAATTTCCATTATTTTTCTATGTCTTTCAATTTATCTAATGTTTTATTATGTTTTATATGTAGAACTATCATTTTTTGTTCTATTAGTACCTCAAATTATGAACAATATGATTTTTCTTTTTTAAACTTGTATCTATGCTACTCATATGATTTCATAAGTGGCAGATCAATAGAGACAATCATTAATCTAAAACCATGTTTCTTATACTAATATAAATATTCTGGTTTAAAAAAAAAGTTAATATGATATATAATCATCATAACAATAACATTTGTTAAAAAGAGTAGTAATAAATGTGGTCCAATTCTTTTTAACTTTTATAACAACTTTTATAAAATCATTTTTTATTAAATCTCTTGAATAAATTTTCGTATTTTGTTAATGTTATGTGAGTCAATTCAATTTTTTTTTCTTTTTTTCTAATAGAATTTCTTGATTATTATTATTATTATTATTATTATTATATGTCATCTATTATGGAGGAAGATTGAGGTTGAATTGGAGGAACTCTCTTTATACTTTTAAACCTAGCATAATCCCCCATAATCATGCCAAATAAATTAAATGAGTTTTAAATATAAATGGAATCCTGACATTGATAAATAAACACATCCCCATGAAACTTTAATTTAATCCTTATTATAATAAGAATCACTAAAAATAATTAAGTATTATCTATATATTTTAAATACGAATAAACAATTATGATTACTAATAGTTGAACATTACTCATATATCTCAAACACACATAAGAGATTATGATTAGTGTATTCTCTATGAATTTACCATAAGCAATTATAGCTAGGGAGTAGTATTTAAGTGTGACTTTTTGGAGTTTCTGGAGGATTTTTGGCTGAAATATGACAAAAGAATTTGTGGCCACATCTTGATTTATGTTGTTCAAACTGGTTTTTTGATTACATATATGGATTCAAGACCATAAAAAACCTCTAGGGAATGAAGAAATCACCTACAAAACTTGAGATTTCAATGAATCCTTGCTGGATTCTAGACAAATTGGATTGGAAAATAAACCATAAAATTTTCCAAAAATTCGCACTTAAATACTATGCTTTATGATTATTTTATTTTCTATGTAGAAAGTTATTATAGTATGACTAATATTGAGTTCTTCAACTTCGACATCGTCACCACTTGGAGATCCATTTTATCTTTCTCACTCCATGGAGGCCACCATTGTCTAAGTTACTAGATCAATTTTAGCATATATTATGATATTACCAAATTGTATATATGTATATGTTATGTGTATATGAAACATCCTATATCCATCTCAACTTTGGATCTATAAGCATGGAAAGGGATCAAATCTCTTGAGATGCAAACCTTTTTGAGAGTGAAAAGAGAATTGATCACTCTTGACACTTGTGAGATCTAGAGTTAAAATAGATCTAGGGTAGTTAATTTAATTTTCATTAATATAATTTAAAATTTTTAATGAACTTAAATAATTGATTTCTTCATTATATAAAAACACAATCTTAATCAATATTAATTTAAAATAACAAATAATAAAAAATGGTTCATGTGAGAGGAACATCTCAATTAATTTAAACAATGTTAAAAGAAAATATGTTCACATAAAAAAAATGAGGCCATAAACATTAGATTCAATTGTTTGAGGCAACATTTTACTTTTCATGCATGCTAGGCTGCAACAATAATAGATGTTTAATAAAACTATGTTAACAATTGCACTGAGGCTATTGAGGTTTCAATTTATATTTATTTTACATGATAATAAAAATTGAAGAAACTTGATGACAAATAAAACTAAATATGGAAAAATATAGTAGTTGTTATTTATTTTAAAACATGTTATGGATATGTGCAAACATTACCATAATTTTGGAAAGTTAAAAAATAAATAAGGATAAGTGTAACCACCCCTCCTACATTTATCCAATTTCACTAGTCTATCAGGGTACATGAGATGAAGAGTTACTATGACATGACCTGAACTCCAAGCTTCATTCATGGAAGTGGGGCCCAACAACTAACATGTCATAGAGATTCCTCAAGGCTTACAAGACACTCAGTGGCCAAAGAACCAACTCAGGTGACCACACCCTAAGTTGAGGTTTGTTTTCAGTGATTGATTCCCAATCATACTGTTGACACTTATTCCATGTGGTTGAATTCCTCAAATCGTACCCACAAGATTTCCTCCATGTAGTTGTGACCTAAATTGCTCAATTTAGTGCCTGTGGTCCTGAGATTTGAGCCACAACTCCAGGCCAACCTTTAGACTCATTCCCAAAACTTCTTGAGACTTCTCAAAATGATAAATAACATAAGGGAAAATTTAAACCTACCTAACTTGAACAAGAAATTGACCTAACTAGGCCTAACCATGACAATCATTTTTTCAAACACATGGAAAACATGTAAGCTATAGGTCATGAATGCATATCTGATCATACAAGTCTGAAACTTATCTAAGAAACACTAAGAAGGTCTAATGCTCTCTCATAATAGCTACAATAACATTTATTCTGTCCATTCATAAACCATTCACACATTCATTAAAACAAGTCAAGAGCCATAAGTAATATACATCACATAACCAATATGTAACCAATAAATAACCATCATAGAAACCATGACACCTCAACCACAATATCACCAACATAATATTTACAAGTATACATGAATCACAATAGAAAAATAATTGTTATTATTATATGAAAATACCAACTAGGTAAGGGACTTCCACATACCACTCAACCATCGATTGGGCTGAACCAAATCTCTCTTTAAACTAGTCATCCCCATGCCAAATTCCAACCATGTATGTGGGATCTCATGGATTAAACCAAAACAAAACCAAACAAGGGCTTTTAGAGTCCAAACCACGTTAACCCTTAACCATAGTGATTCCACGTCCATGATCAGACATCACTAAAACTAACCAAATCGGTCTCTACCTGACTTTTCTAGGGATCGAGGAAGTAGTAACTCAACCCACAACGTTCCATGGCTATAGATAGTTTTTCCAACTCGGCTCGAGGGAATAGTAACTCAACCCACCAACGAATCCAGAGCATTTGTCCCAACCTAGGATCTAGGACCTCTAACTCAACCCAATTTTTTTAGGGCTTCCAGAGCATTTGTTCCAACCCAAAACCATAAGGAATTATGAGCACCCATAAAAAAAAAAATCAAGTGGAACGACCCACAACACCATTACTATCCAAGAAATGGAAAGGAAAGGCTAAAGCAATGTCAAATTAGGAAAATGTGCATGCCAATGACAACACAAAACCAAAAAAACACATGTGTCTACTATGCATCCATAAACTAGCAAGGAATTCATACATGCAAACTCTTACCTACAAATAAACCCAGTTCTAGCTTTTGATCCACTCGTTCCCTTGCACTTTCCTTCTTTCTCCAAATCCAATGTATGCCAAAGTGCTCCAATAATTCTCCAAGAATACTCTAAGTGTGGAACACTATGAGAGAGTGAGAGAATAGAAGAGAGCTCCACCCAAAAACTATCAAAACCTTAGCTAGCAAAAACTATGAATTGATCCTCAAAAGCCTTTTTATCATTGAGGCCTCTATTTTCTTCGTTTTCATTTATTTTTCCTTCAATTTTCCTCTCATAGAAATATGTAACCCTTAATCCCGCTTTTCTTCTATTTTCCTTTATTTTCATAAATAAATGCCAATTAATATCTCTTCTCTTTTAGAAATGCCTTTGCAAATTTCCATAGCCATTTATTAAGCACCAGTGATACCCATCGCTATGTTTTACCCAATATTCAACTTGGAACATGTGTCCCATGACCTTGGTCTTATTTTAATTTATGCAGGAAATAAATTAGGGGTTGTTACAAACCACTCCCCCTTGCGGGAACACCATCCTTGGTTTTCAATGACACTTATAAAGCAGAAAAACACATGCTTCCAATGGATACTTATAACATAACATGATACAACATTTACATCATTATCATACTACTGAGACCATGACACTCATAACATGAACACCATATTTCTTATTGGAGATTTATAACACAACTCGATGTGGTATTTACAACATACATATGCATCTACATATAACCAACACAACATAAAAACATATACCATAATACATCCCCTCAACTAGAAAATAAAGAAGGATACATAGCCCGTATATGATCTACCACCTCCCATATAGCTTCATTAGGCCCAAAGTGCTTCAACTACACTTTAACTTGCTCGATTGCTTGATTCTAGAGCATGAGCATCTTTCGTTGCAAAATGCTTTGAGGTTTTGGCTAGAATTCTCCTTCTAGTTCCACCTACAATAAATACTAGTCAATTACACGATAAACATCCTTCACATATCTTTTAAGAAATGAAACATGCAATACATCATGGACATTCATTGTTGGAGGCAGTGGAAGTCTGTAGGCCACTAGACCAATCCTTTGAAGGATCGTGAAAGGACTGCAATATCGAGGTGCCATATTGGAACATGACCCAATCCTCAAGGAGCTCTTCTTGGGCTCGATGTGAAAATAAACATGTTTCCTAAACCTAAAAGCATTAAATACACTATGTTAATCTGCATAAATATTTTTTCTGTCCTTTGCTACCTTTAGATTCTTCTTGTTAACTTGCATTTCCAATTCCATCTCTACCAACATGTCCAGTCCAATAAACATCTTATTCAATAGATCACTCCAGCTAGCAGGAGTATTACAACTCCACCCATAAAGTGCCTCAAACAGACTCATCTTCAAGGACTCCTGACACCCATTATTATAAGAAAAATCTACAAGTGGTAGATACTCTTCCCATATCTGTTGTTGATGCACGACGTACATCCTCAACATGTACTCAAGAATCCTATTGACTATCTATGTCTTCCCATATGTTTTCATATGATAAGTTGTACTAAAATTTAACTCTATTCTCAAGCTTTCAAACAACTCCTTCCAAAACCTAGAAGTGAACTTGGTGTTAGAAATAGCAACAAGAAAATTCTAAATTAATTTGTCCCTGAATTAAATTGCAATACTATTCTCATAGCAACTTGTAGTAGTTAGCTAAGTTAAGTTGACTTAGTTGGCTTGGTAAATTCAAGTTGAGATTCTATGTAGATTCATGTAGAGTGATTCCTAAATTTTAGCGGCCCAAGTTGAGTTCTTATTGAGTTGTAATTATTTAATTCAGTTTAACTGAGTTAAACTCAATTAAACTAGTCCCAACTAATGGAGGAACTAGTGAGAGGTCAAGTGACTTAAATTGGATTTAATTCACATGTAGTGATCAATTAGATAACTGAAAATTCACTCAAAATATATCATGCATGTTAGTTTAGAGGAAGAACCAGTTGAGATTAGAGTTCAGGGACAATGTACTATCAGTTGTAAAATCATAAAAATTAATCTGATGGTGCATGCAATTAGAGGAAGGCATATGGATGGATTGTGCAGTTATGAGTTAGGAATTACCCAATTAAATATGGGCTAATTCCCTAGGAAACTGTGCAAGGAAGTAGGAGCTTCGTAGGCAACAAATTTGGCTAAGTATTGGCTTAAACTGGTTTGTGAAGTAGTGAGTGAGATTGTACTTGTGCAAATATTGTTCGGGTTGAAAAAGAATTGTATTTTATTCTCATATATTCTAGTTAATGCAATATACATAAAGTAGGGTTTTTAGCTATTGCTTTCCCTAGATAAATAGTGTGTTATGTGTGATTGAAATTATTCCTCTTTTGCTTCATGATTTCATTGATCAATTTTTGTTTCTGCTGATTAGTAGAGTAGATTCAAGTCTTTTGTTTTACCATAGTACATAAGAAGTTTGAATCTATAGTAAAAATCTACATAGTATCATAGCTGAAATCACTATAGAAGAGGAGAGTACGAGTTTGTTGTGCAGGTGAAATCAAATTTGCAGTTTCATAATTCAGATTCAGAAGACTGTCATTCTATGGTTTGCAACTTGAGTATACCCTGGAGGGTAGCTCAGATTACATAGCTTGGAAGGACAGGTTGGAAGCATTTTTGGAAGACAACGGGCTGAAGGAATTCATAGATCATGATATCCCGAAGCCTACAACATTTGATGCTAAAGATCTGGCTGAATGGAGAAAGTGCATGGCAAAGACGGGAAGGATTATCCTATAAGGAGTTCAAGATCATATTTTCTTGAATATACATGGTAAGGAAGCTCCATTTGCAATGTCGAAGGCATTTCCATACCTGTTTCAAAATAGAAATGACCACACGACACTGGCACTAAAGGACAAACTGAGAAAGATCAAGATGGAGAAGGGAAACTCAATTCTAAAATACTTGACCAAGTCCACCCAATGTCGAGATGAGCTTGGAAGTCTCAAGGTTACTATTGCAGAAGATGATCAAGTGAGCCTAACACTTTTATGATTTTCCAAGAGTTGGCACAACTACCAAGACTCAGATAATGGGAGGGCAAACCTACCTAAGTGGGAGTGATTATCGTCTGACTTGGTACAAGAATAGATTCACCGGAACACTAGAGACGGATCCTCATCAAAACATGATGATGATGAGAAATGTGCCTTAGCTTGAAAGGTGAATAAAGGGAAGGGGAATTCATCCCAGTCCAAATAAGATTCCAATTAGGGAATCAAGAAGAAGGACATGTCAAAAATCAAGTGTTTTCACTTTCACGAGCTGGGACACTATGCCACAAAATGTTCCCACAAGAAGGTCGGTAAGAATCCCTTAGGAGGAGTAGTAGGTGAAGCTCTTGCTTCACAATTCGAACTAGATTTCACCCTCATCGCTTTCATGGTGTCATCGATGATGGGTAGTGTGTGGTACCTAGATAACGGAGTTTCATTCCATATGATTGACAATAAAGAGCTCTTCAGTAACTCGGAGGAGAAGGATCTCCATATGCACATCAAGATGGGAGATGATGGGAGGTATAGCACAACTGACATCAATACTATTACCTTTCAGAGGGAGGCTAGTTCTCCCCTCACATTGAGAGATGCCATGTATGTTCCAATATTTAAGAGGAACTCGGTTTATGTTGCCATTGTAGAGGATTGAGGCTATGATGTGATATTTAGTAAGGGAAAGGATTTCCTTTGTCACATATCAATAGGATAGGTGAAGCAAATTGGGGTTCGAGTGAAGAACCTCTACAAATTGGAGGTGGAATACTATAGCTTTTAAACTCGTGTAAAAATTACCTGCATACAAATACTAAAAAAAGAAAATAAAGAATGGCAAGAGCATAAAACATAAAAAAAATATACACACATATTTTCCCTTGGATCTCAAAATCGGGACTACCAGATTGATTTTTCATTATGTTCTTTTCAATGTCACAATACATATATATACATGCCGAAGCATCTGTAAACCCCAATCCATTAACCCTAGATTAGAACATAACCATATTTCCCTTGACCATATCTACAAAATACCATGGACCAAAAACCATCGCACCCAAAATCATGTGCAAAATCCATGTACAAAACCATAGGTAGGTCCGCCGACCTAAAATAGGGTCCAAAAAATTTTAAGTCCTCTTTCTAGAGTTTGCCATCCTCTGAATCTATTGCTTCCTTCATAGTTCTAGGATCATCATCAGTAATAGATAAAGCAAAATTTGAACAAAAAGCAGAAGGACTATACCTTTCTGGCTGCATTCTTTCTCGAATTGATCTTCTCACAGCCGAAGTTTTTGGCTCTTCATCTTCTAACTCCTCTTCTGCTGTAGAGTTTGATTCTTCCTCCTTTACCTCAAACTATATCTTCTCAGGTTCCTTTGTAGGAATTCATGTTTAATACCATATTTCACGTCTCTAAACACCACATCTTGGTTATACACAAACTTCCTTGTTACTAGGTTCCAAAGCTTATAACCTTTTAAACCATCAATATACCTAATAAAGATGCACTTTTCATATTTTGTTATCTAGCTTTGTTATTTTCTCTTTTCTAACATGTACATATGCATCCCTCCAAATACCCTGAGATATGAAAGAGAAGGTTTCTTACCAGTCCATACCTCTTATGGAGTCTTATCCTCCAACACTAATGAAGGTGATTTATTGACTAGGTAACATGTAGTCTCCACCACCTCTGCCTAGAATTCCTATCCTAGCCTGACATCGTTGAGCATGCTTCTTTCTCTTTCCATCAATGTCTTGCCATTCTTTCTGCAACTCCATTTTTCTTAGGTGTGTATGGAGTATTCTTCTATCGTGCTATAGCACACTTCTTACAGAACCCTTCAAATTCCTTCTTCAAAAAATCTCCACCATTATTTCTCCTCAACATCTTTATCTTCTTCTATGTCTAGTTTTCCACCAGAGACTTAAATTCTTTAAAACTGTCAAAGACTTTAGATTTATTCTTGAGGAAATATGTCCATGTATTCCTTGAGAATTCATCTATAAATGATACATAGTACACATACTTACCCAGTGATGGAATCGACACAAGTCCAAACACATCATTGTGCACAAGCTCTAATATCTATTTCACCCTCTTACCACCTGAGGGGAAACTCACCCAATTCGGCTTCCCATATACAGAATTTTCACAGAGATAAAAATCCAAAGAGATATTACGCATACCTTCTACCATATATTTACCATGAATTATTCAAAGGCCCTTCTCTCTAATATGTCCAAGTCTTTGATGCCATAGCGTGGTCTTTTCTCCAAAGACCACTATATTTTTTTCTCCACTTTTAGGAACCACAAAACTGTTGCACCCATCAATAACAGTGCTACCTTGTAGCTTGTAGAAAGTTCCAATTAGAACTCCCTGCATCAATACCAGTGCTCCCCGAACCATCTTGCAGGTATCCTTCTCAAACATTATTTTTACATGTGCATCATCCAACTTGCTTACAAAAATCAAATTTCTCAGTAATGCAGAAAGATGCTGAACATCTGGAAGTGTTCTAATCCTTGCACCTTGCAACTTCAACTTGACTTTTCCATGACCAATGATTCTAACCTTCCTATCATCCCCTAAGAAGACATCACCACCATCATATTTCTCATACTCATAGAACCACTCTCTATGGGGAGTGAAGTGAAAGGATGCACTTGAGTCAATCAACCATGCCTCATGATCTACATGTGTACTTGAAGAAGAAGCCAAGTACACATCCCCACCTTCATCTAAGGTGGTTTTTGCCTTTGTAGAAGGAGAATCATCAGATCTCTTTCCTTTCTCAGGAGTTTTAGATTTATAGTCCCTTTTGTAGTGCCTTTCCTTTCCGTATTTCCATCACAACTTTACAAGTTTTACTGGAGATTTAGATATCCCACTCGAGGACTTATTTTTGTTTCTATTCTGGGACCGTCCTTGTACATACAAGGCATAACGATTTTGGATCTCCATATTTTTCAATCTCATCTCCTCCGTCAGCAAGGATAAGACTATTTTATCAAACTGCATGGCAGTTGCATGCTACCTATTACAACAGGCAGACTATCCCACAAATATAGTAGAGAACACAACAAATTGATGCACATATCTTCATCTCAAATTTTAATACCAAGAGATAATAACTATATTACCACAATATTAAATGCGTTCAGATGATCTATCACAGAGTATCCATCTTTCATCCTCATGTTATAAAGCTTTTTCCATAGGAAAAATTTATTCACCATAGACTTAGAATGGTACAAATTCCCTAACTTGTTCCACAAAGCCTTCTTTGTAGCTTCCCTTGATACATTCAACAATATTGAATCTGAGACACACAATTGTATTGTGCTTTTTGCCTTCCGATCCAACTTCTTCCAGTCTTCATTGGACATTTGTGTTGGTTTAATACCCATATCTAGTATGATCCACTGATCTTTATCCACCAACAGATCCTCCATCTTGATTTTCCACAACTCAAAAATCCGACCATTAAATTTCTCGATCTCTATCTTTCCACTATTCACCATCTTTTTTCACCACAAGAATTGATCCTGTAGATCTCCCACCGAATAGGGTCTACCACAAGCCTGAGAAAAGCCCCTCAGCAACAAAGGCATGCCCTTGAAGAGAAAACAACTTTGATACCAAATGTAGGTTTTAACCCCATACAAAAATTACTTGCACATGAATTCTAAAAATAGAAAATAAACAATGGCAAGAGCATAACACATAAAATAAATATACACAAATATTTTCCCTTGGATCCCAAAATTGGGGCTACCAGATTGAATTTTCATTATGTTCCTTTCAGTGTTATGATACATATAAATACATGTTGAAGCATCCATAAACCCCAATCCATTAAACCTGAATTAAAACATAATTGTAGTTCCCTTGACCAGATCTACAAAATACCATGGACCAAAAACCATCACGCCCAAAACAATGTGCGAGATCCATGCACAAAACCATAGGTAGGTTCACCCACCCAATATAGGTTCTAAAAGAATTTTTCCTGGGGCATTGTTGTGGACCCCATAGAGTAGGGATACTGCCCTCGTCAAACCCCCCGACAGGGGGGAGTTGCCTCCCCCCTGCGACCCCCCCGCTGTGTCCAACACAACAAAGGGGGGATTTCGCCCCCCCTCTAAACCCCAAACTTAACTACTAGGGCTAGTTATGGAAAGAATATAATAGAACCCAACAAAGACTGCACTATTTTGAGCACTAAAGAAGAGAAAGTGAAAAACTAATACATAGATGAGTTGTGGCATAGAAGATTTGGTCACTTGGACCACAAAGCTTGGGAGATCATGCATCAAATTTCTAGAGGACTTCCCAAGGGTACACTAGAGCAGAGAGACACATGAAAAATGTGTACATTGAGGAAGTGCACCAAATCTTCCTTTCATGACAAAGACGGTCAAGTGCAAGCGATTCTTGATCAATCTCACTCAAATTTGTGCAGATCATTCTTGACAACATCCACGACCAAGTGGAGGTATTATGTAACATTTGTTGATGATTTTTCTTGTAAGTGTTGGATTTTCTTCATGTAGAAGAAACATTATACATTCTCTAACATTTATCAATCTAAAGCACTTGTTGAGAAATATATGAGTAGGAAAGTTAAAGCTCTCAGAAGCGAAAATGGTGGAGAGTATGTGTCAAATGAATTCAAGAACTTATGTGCTTCAGAAGGCATTCGACGGGAGTTGGTAACACCTCATAACCCACAACAGAATGGGGTGGCTGAAAGGAAGAACAAAAGTATTGTGGGAAAAACATGGTTGATGTTGCACAATCAGGGCCTACCATTCCACTTGTTGGATGAATCATGCAACATAGCTATTTATTTGTAGAACAAAATCCCTCATCGAATTCTCAGGATGATTACACCACAAGAGGTTTTTTAAGGAAAGAAACCAGATGTGACACATTTCAAGATCTTTGGTTCATCAGTTTGCTGCCATGTTACCAAGGATGCATGGCAAAAACTTGAGCTAACTACTAAGTTGGGCATATTTTTGGGTTAAAATGATACACCTCACAACTATCAGTTTACATGCCAACCAACAAAATGACAGTGGTTTTCATAGTTGTGAATTTCAATGAAGAAAAGGCCATGAGATGTTCGCTTGAGAGGGAGATTGAACTACATGCAACTAAGGAGATTTTATCTCCAAAGGAGGAACCTTAGGATGATGTAGAGAAGCCACATGGAAAGGAGTAGGGAGTGGAAACACCCACTCATGTAGAGACTTCCGGAGATGAGAGAAAGCGCACCAGAGAGGCTGATAGGTTATTGCATGATTCTAAAGAGAATGTGGGAGCACCTACATCACAGTGCGGGAAGAGGAGGCCATCAGATAGGTACAATGGCTAAATGGATCTAACGAGTGAGAGTGTAGAGATTAATGCATCCTAATTTGAGGAAGTAGTGTAACAATTAGTGTGGGTTGATGCCATGGTTAAGGAGTATAACTATTATCATATAAAATGGTTGGGAGGTGGTCCCAAGACCAGTAGATAAGTCACTGGTGAGTTCGAGATGGATTTTTAAGGTAAATCAAGAAACATATGGGAATGTGGAGAAACACACGACCACATTTGTGGCCAGAGGGTTCTCTTAGGTGGAGTCAATTGATTACGATGAGACTTTTTCTCTTGTAGCAAGGTACTCATAAATCAAATTTATTTTTGCACTGTCAGTATAGATGGGATGGAAAATACATAAGATGGATGTAAAGACAATGGTCCTCAATGACATGATTGAGGAACAAGTGTATAGTGATCATCCTAAAGGATTTGAGACCTTAAATAGAGAGTCACGTGTGTGCAGACTCAAATGATCATTGTATGGACTGAAACAAGCACCTCCTGCTTGGTACCCTTAGATTGACAACTATCTCACTGAGTTGGGCTTCACCAAAAGTGAAGCAGATGTGCACCTTTACCATATTGCAGTTGAAGGTAATATTTTTATTATTATTTTATATGTTGATGACTTGATTATGATAGGTGAGGAGATGTTGATCAAGTCTTTCACAGAGGATCTTGCAAGAGAGTTTGAGATCAATGACTTGGGGCTCATGCATAAATTTCTTGGTATGGAAGTATGGCAAGGAGATGAGAAACTATTTGTCTCTCAGGGAAAGTATGCCAACAATATACTGAAGAAGTTCCACATGGAAAGGAGCAAAATCCTGGAGACTCCTCTAGCTAGTAACTAGAGGAAGGAGGATGCTACTTAGGTGAAGTGTTGGAGGCTACTATTTATAGACAACTTGTGGGTTCACTTATGTATTTGGTGAAAACATGTTCAAACAGGTGTTATGCAATTAACCAGCTTAGTCAAGCCATAGTTAATCCAAGAAAAATGTATTGGAAGGTCGTTAAACATGTGATGAGATACCTTAGAGGAACCACTTAGTTTGGTCTTTGGTACAAATGGACAGAGGGAGTGAAGCTTCAATCATTTACAAATGCAAGTTGGGATGGGAGTCCATCTAATAGGAAGAGAACACTAGGGGAAATCTTCAGTATTGGGTCAGCAATAGTTTCTTGGTACAACAAGAAGCATAGATTAGTTACACTCAGTTCTGCAGAAGCATAATACAAGGCTATTATTCAAGCAACTTGTGAGCCTATCTCAATGAGGAAGATTCTTGTTGGTTTGTTTGCTCAAGTGATGGATCCCACATTTATTTACTGTCACAATCAAATTTGTATCAAACTGTATGAAAATCTAGCTTTTCATGATCGGTCCAAGCATATTGACATCTGGTATCACCATATACAAGATTTTGTGTAGAGGATAATCATGTTGCTGGAGTACATCCCTATAGAGGAAGAAGATGCAAATGTTTTTATAAAGGCATTGTCAAGATCAAAACTCATGCTTCACAGAGGCAGGATTGGGATAACAGACAATCCCTTTCTTATTGAGAGGGAGTGTTAAAAATAGCAACAAGAAAATCCTAATTTAATTTGTGCTCGAATTAATTTGGGAATTAAATTGTAATTCTATTCTCATAGCAGCTTGTAGTAGTTAACTAAGCTAATTTCACTTAGATGGCTTAGTAAATTTGAGTTGGGAGTATATCTAGAGTTTGGTAGAATGATTCCTAAATTTTAGGGGCCCAGGTTGAGTTCTTATTGAGTTATGATAATTTAATTCAGTTTAACTGAGTTAAATTCAATTAAACTAGTTCTAACCGATGGAGAAACTAATGAGAGGTAAAGTGAACTAAATTGGATTTAATTCACATTCAGCGATCAATCAGATAACTGATAATTCACTCAAAATAACTCATGCATGCTAGTTCAGAGGAAGACCCAGTTGAGATTAGAGCTTAGGGACAATGTACTATGAGTTCTAAAATCATCTACATTAAACATATGGTGTATGAAATCAAAGGAAGGCCTATGGATGGATTCTGTAATTATGAGTGAGGAATTTCCCAATTAAATATGGGCTAATTCCCTAGGAAACTGCACAAGGAAGTAGGAGATTGGTAGGCAACAAATTTGGCTAAGTATTGGCTTGAGAGGGTTTGTGAAGCATCGAGTGAGACTGTACCTATGAATATATTGTTTGGGTTGATCAAGAATTGTGTTTTCTTCTCAGATATTTTGGTTAATGCAATATACAGATAGCATGGTTTTTATCTATTTATTTCCCCAAATAAATGTTTTGTTATGTGCATTTGAAATTATTCCTTTTCTACTTCATGATTTCATCGATCACGTTTTGTTTTTTCTGATGGGTAGAATAGATTCAAGTCTTTTGTTTTATCATATTACATAAGAAGTTTTAATCTAAAATAAAAATATACACTTGACATCTCTATTGGATACAATTTTCTTAGGAACACTATGCAATCTCACTATCTCTCCGATGAATAGCTAAGCTACCCCAATAGCTGAATTAGTAGACTTCACTCAAATAAAATAAGCTACCTTAGTCAACCTGTCAACCCCAACCATGATGAAATCATCATTTCCAGAATTATTTGGAAAACCTGTAATGAAATCCTTGGAAATGACTTCACAATTCCATTCTAGAATCAGAATCAACTGTAATAAACCACTTGGGTGCTTTCAAGTTACTTTTACCTATTGACAATCCAAACACCTTCCAATGAACTTACCCACCTCTTTCTTTAGATTCATCCAATAGTGGAACTTATTCACAAATTTCAAAGCCTTATGATATCCCAAGTGACATGAATATGGATTGACATAAAATTCACTCAAGATAAGCTTCTTGAGCTCACTATTATCTAACACATAGATCCTGTCCTTAAATGTCACCAACCCATCTATCGTGAGATGATAATCCACATATTGTTGACACGTACCCTTCTACTGTAACATGTACTTAACCTGTTGGTATCTGTCATCCCGTTGTCCTTCCTACAGGATCCTCTATTGCAGTCTTGTCCCATAAGAACTTACTACTGTGATGAGATTCACCTACACTCTTCTACTAAGAGAACCTACAACCTTATTATCTTTTCCCTTAAGGTATCTAACCTCAAAGTTGAACTCACTGAGCATAGACAACCACCTTTCTTGTCTCACATTCAGATTAGGTTGGTCAAACAAGTACTTCAACCCCACTATAATCACTAATCAAAATGAACATCCTTCAAAGAAGATAATGCCTCCACATCTTTAGTGCATGAAGGATCACTGCCAACTCAAGATCACGAGTCACATAATTATGCTCATGATCATTCTACTTCGTTAACACATACATACTACCTATCCTTCTTGCATCAGAAGTCCACCAAGTCCCCTCTTGTAAGCATCTGTACATACCAAAAAATCTTTATTTGGATCTCCAATGTTTAGAATCAGAGCATGCCGAACATGTAGTAGTAGTGTTGAGATTACTAAGAGAGAATCAGTTTTATTCCAAACTTAGTAAGTGTAGTTTCTTTGAGCCATAAGTTCATTACTTGGGGCATGTTGTTTCCAATGAAGGTATAGCAGTGGACCCAAGAAACATTAGATCTATTGGAGTGGGAAAATCCTAGGAATATGGATGAGTTTAGATCATTCATGGCACTAGAAGGTTAGTAAAAGAGGTTCATTAGGAATTTCTCATAGATTTCCTATCCTATTATGTCTTTGTAAAGGAAGGGAAACACATTTTAACGGATAGAGAAATGTGTAGCTAGTTTTGAGTAGCTGAATTAGTTATATACAAATGCTCAGAGAAGATCAATTAGATCCATATATAGGTACAAGATAAAGTGAGAAGACACAAGATAAATATAATACCTTGCATGATCAACATAGAATAAAGAAATCATTCAAGGTGGGAGACATAATATGGCCATAATCGAATAAGGAGGGACTACAGGGGCTTACTAAGAAAACCAAGGCCCTAAGGTACAATCCCTTAGATATGCTAGAAAAGGTGGGTGATAATACCTGTCCACTCATCTTACCACCATATACGCACATTTACTCAATTGTGGATGTAGAGAATATGAAACTCTATGAGCCTTCCATGCTAGATCAAGAAGAGGAACATGTGATACCTTGAATGGAGGGTTTGGAATTAGTTGCTCAAGAAGAGTTGATAGAAAATACAATTTTGTAGAAGAAGTCTAGAACTACAAGATAGGAATAACATTACCTTTGACAAATTGGGTTGAAATGACAACTTCCAGTCAAAGCTAAATCGTACACTTGAGAAAATGTGGAGGAAAATTTTCCTCACTCGATTCAATAGAAGGATTTAAAGAACAAAAGAATACAAAAATGGGAAGGTGTGATCCTAATATGATCATTATATTGTTTCTCATCCATATCAATTCTTTCAAAGTGGAAAAATTGGATGATCAAGTCACAGGTCCATTTTGCAATTGGGACCCAATTTGGCAAAATGGGGTCAGAAACTTAGAATTTGAGGCATTAAATGACCCTTTTTTTGGGTAAAACCTTGTCTCCTTAGTGTTGCGCCTTTTATTATTATTATACACATATAGACCTTTCCAACATCACATGAATCATGTTAGTTGGATTCAGTATGCAAAAGTTATGCCACTCCTAAGTTGAACCTCTTGTTTTCATTACCATAATTCGAGAGGATCCCACGTCAAATCACATTTTTTGTGAAAAGAAGTTCAGCTACATGATTATGATAAAGAGGAATCTAGTATATTCTATATTTTAACTTTGGTTGAGAGTTGAGGTAGTCAAACTTAACTAGTAGTATGCTATCAAGGTGTGTTGCAATTGGGCCACTAAGAGGAAAAAGGGTTCCATTATTTCAACTGAATTTGTTCAATAGTTGAGTAAAAAAAATGAGGTATAGGAGATATAACACACAAAGGATTTTTTCACTCTAGTATCCCATGGGCCACAGTTCATACTTCTTTTTACTCATAACCATACTTCTATTTAGAGAAAGAAAGCAGAGTGACTCCACCTTTCAGCTGGGTTTTTCTCCCCAAAGGGTTTCATAGGTCATATCTTGTGTCAAATGTGTGTGTGATATTTTATTTCATTATTCTCTATTTTCTTCATAATTTTAATTCACATGCATACATTATTAAGAATAATCTACATATCTAGAAATCTAAAAGAAAATAAAATTGTAATAGTGTATACTTTTATATTTTAAATATAATGTTATCAAATCTATTGTGATGAACTATCGAGGGGAATATCCATGACAGTTTACGGATCAATATTTCAAAAGAATAAAAAAGGTGTTACCTTCACATGGATTCCCCCCCCACATTGGGGTTTTACCATGTATATTTAGTGTAATTGTTTTCTCTTGTCTCTTCATTACTTTGATTAGATTTTGTTGTTATAATAATAGGAGGAAGGTTTAATAAGGATCTTTTGTTTAATTTTTTTATTTGTTAATTGACATTCTCAATATTAAACATGCTATCAATGTTGGTTACTATATTCTACCTCCTTCAATAATTTTTACACAACAATATTTTCTTCAACGAGTTTTGAGCTCTTCCTATTTTATAATTTTACTATTAATTATAGAAGAAAATAGGATTATATTTATATGTAGACATTTTTCTACAAGATTGAGTTTGTATTTAAATTTATATCTCATGTTTGTCTATGGGACAAAGGATTCAACTAAGTTTGACTACTAGTTCATTAAATTTTCATTTGGTTTAGCCATATTTGAATTAATTTTCCTAGCTTAGCTTAGAAAATTTAATGTTTTTTAAACATAACATATTTTTTTGGAGAATTTGCTTTAGGTTCGGAAGCTACCAAGTATATTTATATATCAAACCTAGATTTCCTTTTTAAGAGTATATTTTTTTATTTGAGAGATCGTTTTCTATGAAACATTTTTAGTGGTTGCATTTTTCCTTTGTCTTACTTCTCTTCACATGCTCTCATCCGTTTGTACATTATATAGACCTATATGGAATATCTATGAGTGGGTTTATTGGTGGGTATATTTTTTAGCTACTTATTTTTTACAGATGGAGTAATTTGTCCCATTCTCTTATAAAATTTTTGTGATATTAATGTAAGGACACTCAAGGTATAGTGCTATTGTGTTGGACTAAAACTATCAATAGTTGAATCTAGTTGGCATGTTGGTTGTGCGCTTAGATTCACATAAACAAGAAAAAACATAATCATCAATATAATGTAAGGATATAATGGGAGACGATCAATGAAAAAAGAGACAACATGCATGGTGTGCATATGATAGGGAGGCTCACTATGCTTGTTGTAAAAATGAAACTATATAGCAAGGTCTACTAGAAGTACACAGGTTCCAAGTCATCATAAGAAGAACTACAAAGGGATGTGAATCTGAAGAAGTACAATTAAGTAATTTCTTGTGCCATATTTATAGTATGGAATCTCTATGAAAATTTATAAGAAACGTAACTTACTTCTAGCTTCCTCATAGGTAAGAAATAAATCTAGTTTATTTGTAACACCCTCTGGGGTAAATGTGAATATAAACCAACATAATAAGAACAGAAATACAATAAACATATCAGCCATCAAAATCCATATATACATCAATACATTCGCACATAAAAATCAAGGGAATGAATTTTTTCATTAATAAATTCATTGAACAAACCAGATATGGGACTACCATGTTCCACTCGACCATAGATTGGCTAAGCCAAGTCTCTCTTCAGCCAATCACCCCCATGCCATATTCCAAGCATGAATGTGGGATCTTAGGGAACACCCACCTCAACCCATCAAACAGTGATTCCACCTTATAGTCAGACATCACCAAAAACCATCATCAGATTGGTCTCCATCCAAGCCTTCCAGGGCTTCTAGATTGTTTGTCCAACCAAGGCTTCTAGAGCTAGTAACTCAACTGAAAACTTATATAGGGATTCCAAAGTGTTTGTCCAACCAAGGCTTCCAGGACTAGTAACCCTAGCCACCAAGGGCTTCTAGAGAATTTGTCCAATCAGGGCTTCCAAGACTAGTAACTCAACCCAAGCTGTAATAGGGCTTCTAGAGCGTTTGTTCAACTAGGGCTCCCAAGACTAATAACTCAACCTAAGATAAGGAAACATGAGAACCAACCAAAATGAAACAATGAAAGTAAACCCATAATCACCATGTATATCTAGGAAATGGCAAGGCTAGGCAATCGTCTAACAATCCTAACCATCACTCAGGTCAATTATAGATCATAACCAAGAAACCACATGCATGTGCCATGCATGCCAAAAATAGTGAAGAAAACATACATGCAACTCGGTACCTGTAAGACATTTGATGTAGTTACTGATGTCAATGCCCTCTTGTGCTTTCCTGCTCTTCCTTTTCCTCCTTGCTCCAATAATCCAAGTATGCCACACCCTTCAAGAGTATGAAAGAGAGAGAATAATGAGAGAGCTCCAAAAATGAATTGACCAAGGGAATCTAGAGGCTCACACCTTCACCCTCATAGTAACACCAAGATTCACCTCCTTCTTAGGAAGTGCATAATCCACTGCAAAGTCAAATCTGCATCCAATGTCCAATGCTATAGTTTTTCATCACATTGTTACAGGGCTCACTCCCTATGTGCATTTGATTCCATATGACAATACAAATGACCAAAATCCATCCGTGACCTTCCCTTCTCTGCTAGATAGTCCCTCGGAAATTCTGTCACCCCTTCTATGTAGTCACTCACCTTCCAAGTTCCACTGGCACCCCCATCCCAGACAGTCCATCCCTTAGCAAGGCTTGCTTACATCAAAAGATACAAAAACCAAGGCATATACCTACCTCAACACATCATATTGGTCATAGCATGGAAATTAATGGACACTATTGGTTACTATTGTCCCATAATGGCCCTGTTCCTGAAGTGCTTTACTAGCATATTGTTTCTTGTTTCAATTCCTTTGTTGTTGATGCTAATTATTGCAGTTGATTTGAACCACCCAACTAAGAATTTCATGCATTCATGTAGCAAGCACATAACTTCCATTAGATTTAAAATAAATTGAAATAAATTCACATCATACCTCATTGGTAGCTCGTCAATAAGGCACATTTGCAATCCTGTTCGCTTCCTATCACAACAAGTCAAACTAGCATACTTGACCAAATAAACATATATAAATATATTACATCAGGCTAGCTCAAAACGCAAAAATCATAGATAAAAATCATAAATCACAGGTAACCATCATAAACCATAATCATAGATCATAAACTAGAATCATAGATCATAAATCAAAATCATAGATCATAAACTAGAATCATAATTCACATGTAATCATCGTATGCTAGATTCATAAATCACATGCATAATAACACTAAAATACAATACTGATACCAATCCTTCATCGACCCTTACTTTTGCCTTTGTTCTTTTGTATAGACATCGGATCAGTTGCCACACCCAGCAAACACCCAGTGCCTTCTTCTCTACCAGGTGCACATACGCATAGTGTGCATCACACGCATACAACCACGCCCAACGCACAACACCCTGAAATACATTCACCTACACTTGACGTACAACACATACACCTACAGCTAGTGTACAACATTGTGCATCCATCTATACCCGATGTGCAATACCACCCAATACATGTGCCTACACAAAGTACAACACAACGAGTAACATGCCATAATACCACGACTACATGATGTACATATATAATATCACATGCCCTCAACACAACATGCATGACATGCACAAAATACCACACGTGCACTAGTACCATATGTACAACATGTAGATAGTACCACCAGTACATCACACCACCTACATAATGTGTGCACAACTTCACATGTACACGGTGCCACCAGCACAACATGTACACAATGCCACAGGTACACCACACCAGTTGTACAGTGTGAACACAATACCACATGTACACAATACCACATGCATGACATGTGCGCGACACCACATGTACACAACACCACATGCAAGACATGTAAACAACACCACCTGCACACAGTGCCACTTCTACAACATGTACGGATCACCACATGCACACAACACCACTCGTACAACCATGCACACCACACCATATGTACATAGAACCACATGTACAACATGCACGCAACACCACTTGTACATAGCATTGCATTCCCAACATGACATAGCATTATCTGTACACAACACTGCATATCCAACATGCACATACAACCATATGCACAAATGCCGCATATACGTCATGAAGGCGATAAAATATGTATATAACACCCCATATGCAATATTTGCACAACCCTATTTGTACCATCCTCTACATGACATTGCATAAATAACAAGTACACATGTTATCTATACACAACACGACAAGTGCACACATCATAGATGCAACATGTACAACATATAAAAAATATGCATAACAGTAGTACCACACATCCAAAACCACATTGAATCTACCAAGCAACCCTGCTTCCGATGTCTTATCCAAGCTTGTCTTAGCATGCTGTGGACCATGCTGCTTTCATTCTGCTAGTATATCCTTTGGTATAAAATTTCACAACATAGTCATAATATAATCACATAATATCAACTCAGAACCACATGATACTAACCTCGTATATTTTTCATGACTAGTCTTCCCACTTGATTCCTCATGAACCCGTAACCTCTTTATACCATTCAGTTGCGTAAGCAGTTATTCCTTCATAAGAATGATTCCCAACAATCCCTATCAGAGAGTGACATAGAGACATACATACATACATATATAATCATTATCATAAAGAAATCACCACCTTGTCAGACAACGACATATATACATTCATGTATACATATATAAACATCAACATAATCATGATCATAACATAATTACTAGATAACATAAGGTCTAGGTTAAGAGAAATTCCTTTATTCATTCAACACATGCACAACATTGAGAACAATAGTTCCCAACATAGCCAAGGCATATGATGCCTCAAATCCATTTACTTTACCTTTTCTTGTTACCTTTCTCATGACTATACTGCTACCATCCATTTACCACAATGGACCCAACTAGTCCAACCAATTGTCATAGCCTTACCTTTCACTACGCTTACTCATGCACCGAGCTTCATATGAATCTTATATTACCTTTCAGGTACCACACAACTCTCCGCAAGCTCCATCAAATTTCCTCTTTCACAACCAATTCCAAAGATTCAAAACAATAAAAGAGAAGCCAAGAAAAAACCAAGAAGAAGACCATGAAATCCCATAACAATATGACACTAGAAAAAGGTGGCAAGGCCTTGTACCAGATGTAAACAAAACTGCAAATCAAGATCAAAATATGAAAAGCACAATACTGACACCATGACTCAATCCCCATGGTTCCCAAGGAAAGCTCAACTTGAGCCATCTTCAAGATTTCATGGAAACTTTCCTTCCCATACAACTTCTTGCCTCATGCTTTCATTAACACATAACTGTTAGTGCATAAATAAACATAACAATACACCAATTACTTCATGTTGTTGTGCCAAACACATTGCTTGCAACTGAACACATCCACGCCATCTCTCAAGGGAGCCCAATCCTTTAACAGATCCACCTGTAGCTAAAGACTAGCTAATATACTTGTCAAGTACATGTTCATGAATATAACACATATCCACATAATTTTAGAAAAAAACAAGGTTAAGAAGACTTGCTATGTGCAAGGCACTCATTGGTTCGAAATTAGCATTTCCAAACATAACCAAAGTAATTTTTTCCCAATTCCTTTCTTTTACCTTTTTACCTTGTTGGAATCAAGGCTTACTATATGTTGTCACACCACCCAACTGTTAGTTATATAGACACATCAACTTTTACGTTGTCATGCTAATACCAAGCATGTTACCCTGCAACTTCTCACACATGTCAACCACATGTTCCAAATATCAAGAAAATCATATCTATTAATTTGAAATCAATGGTTACCAAGACTAACAAGCATGTCATAATCCATAGTCAACTCATAGTCATTAGTCATAATACTACATCAGTCATAATATTACAACTATCAACTACATTCTAGTACATATCAATTGTCTCAACACATACTATTAGTACAATCATCTTAAAGAAAAATCATTTGAACACATACTCATATTAAGAAATTCATCAATCATTCAACCACTTGGGAACATACCATGTTAAACAAATCAATTAGATGACATAATAGGCACCAAACACTCAAATATAAAATAGATTACATAGTCAGCTATGAAACACCAAGTATGATACATAAGCAAACTCATACCTTAGTGTACCTCATGGGAGGCTATCTTGTCTACATAATCAATATAGTCAGTGAGATATAACTTTACAACACGTCAACATAAATCACAATCAATAAGAGTAACTAACTAACATGTTCATATTACAAGCTCATAAGAATATGCCGTTCATCCATAATAATCACATATATATCATCAGTCTAAATTAGTACAACACCACATCACAAATATGTCATCTCATACCTGAGTATCACAACCATAACCATTCACATATGTCAAACTAGGTTAGCACAGTACATATAACATGAATATCTCTAATGCAGTGAGCATAACCATCATGCATATGACCAATCAAAATTACAACATCAAGATCTCAATGAAATGACCCTAATGATCATGTGAATAACACATAACTATAATAAGCTATATATCATGCTCATCAAAACATAAAACCTAATCGTCAAGCTAACTATCCTTGAACATACTCAACAACAATATATAACACAATCATCAATTTATATAACATAAACAACAAAAGCAGTGCATACAACCACATGTTACTATCACTCATGACTATTTGACACATGTGCATATAACTACACTAATCATCTAACATTTATCATGAATGTAACCATAACATCAAATTCATGTAAATAAACCTAATGTATATAACCATGATGCATATAAAAATCCTTAACTTACATACTTGTATGATGATCTGCCCTTGCCCCAAGGTTGAATGTTGCAACTTCACTTTGATGATCTGCATCTCTTGCTTTACCTCAGCCAACTCATTAGCATCATAACAACCAATAACACCATGGTGACCTAAATTGCATAGAATGACTTCACAAGGCATGTTTGACCTAATATTCAAACTATAACCAAGACCATACATGCATAACAACTATATATAGACATATAAAAAATGAGTATCAAACCATACACACATCATTCTAGCAAGAGTCCAGTCATCAATCCATCACCATATCAACTACACAAACCATGACCTCATGCATGACAAAAACCATTACTCCATTGTACACATTACCACATGCAACTAACAATATGCATATGCAATGTCAGATCAACTACACCTACACATAAACACATGTAGTCGAACATAAGCGATCAATTTTTGTAATCAACCTACAAGATTGATACATGTAATAAAAATATTCAAAAATGTAGGATGTAAGTAGGTATCATGAATTCAACATGTAAGCGACATATAATTCATACACAGTCAGTCACATGTTCCAAAAATCAAGACATCATGTCTATTAATTTGAATTCAGCATTCACCAATACTAACAACCTATAAGCATACCCTCTTACTATCCATGTTCCACACTAAGGTAGAAGGAGGAAGATACTATAGTGGCCCGATCCAATTATGGAAATGGGATCTCCAAAGCTCTACTAAATTTAACCACACTTGAAAACAAATTGATTTTTGTTTCTCATACATTTTTATGAGACTAAGTAAAAAACATTTCACTTATTCCACTTGTAACATAATAACTAAAAACATGCCACTTTTCCATTTGCCTACAAGCAACTTTTCAAATTCCTCGCATGGAACCTTTTAAATTCCTTACATGCAACTATTCAAATTCTTTGCATGCAAATAGGCATAGATAAGCTACATCCATATTATCATACTACAATACTATCCCATCCAAAAAAAATAACATTTTCTTCAAAAAATTACCATAGTTTTACATTTTTCTTCAAACAACTACTATACTATTACATTTGCATGTAAGCATTTCTTCAAACACTTTACATGCAAACTAATATAGCAAACTATTTGCATACAAGTAGGCATATGTCAAATACAAAAATGATATTACACATGAATGCTATCCCCAACCTCAAACAACATACTCATTGGGGCATTTTATCAAACAATTTGTATGCAATTAATCATTGAACCATTTAAGCATTTCATCAAACACATTGCATGCAAACTAATATAGTGAATGATTCAATGCATATATCCTAAACTATAGTAGTAAAAGTTATGGAAATTGAACCATTTGATCAGTGGTATTTTCCCTCACTATGGTTCAAGTTTCAACTTTTGAGATTTCATAGATGAAAAGTTATAACAAAAATACCAACAAAATCCTATTTGGTGCACAATCCTAGGAGTATCTAGAAAGCTTGACTTCCATTGGTCATATATCCTAAAATATAGCGAATAAATGTATGAAATTTTTATGACAATATGAGTGGGATTTCCCCTCATTTTGGAAAACATTTCAGATCTTGAGAGTGCCCAGGAGAAAATTTATAACAAAAATGTCAGCGTGACCTATTTGAGGCCTAACTTTAGGAGCATTCAGAAGGCTCGACTCCCTCTACTCATATCTCCTAAAATATTGTGACCCAATATCTGAAATTTCTACCACATAATAAGTGGTGTGTTCCTTCAATGTGGACAATGTTTTAGGTTTTAAAAACCTATAGAAGCTGAGTTATTGCAAAAATTCTAACATGACTTTTTTAAAGGTGCATTCATGAAGGTCATCTTCCTTAGAACATAATTCCTAAAGTATTGTGAACCAATATATGAAATCTTTACCACATTATCATTGGGATTTAACACTGATATGGACAGATTTTCAACTTATAATATACTATAGAAGAAAAGTTATAACAGATACGACAAAAAGGTCTAAATTTTAACCTTTTTTCTTCATTTCACCTATGATAGAGCCCATTGAGTCCAAGTGTTTGAACCTGGAAGCTCTGATACCACTCTGTAACCCCCTCTGGTGTAAATGCGAATATAAACCAATATAATAAGAAAAAAATATAATAAACGTATCAGCCATCAAAATCCATATATACATCATTACATTTGGACATGAAAATCAATGTAATGAATTTTTTCATTAATAAATGCAATGAACCAACTGGAGATGAGACTATGACGTTCCACCCGACCATAGATTGGTTGAACCAAGTCTCTCTTTAGCCAATCACCCCCATTCCATATTCCAAGCATGAATGTGGAATCTTAGGGAACACATCAATCAAAACTCATCCAGGGCTTCCAGAGGCCACCCACCTCAACCCATCAAATAGTGATTCCACCTCACTGTCAGACATCACCAAAAGCCATCATCAGATTGGTGTCCATCCAAGCCTTCCAGGCATTCCAGCGTGTTTATCCTACCAAATCTTCCAGAACTAGTAACACAACCCAAAACTTATACAGGGCTTCTAGAGCGTTTGTCCAACCAAGTCTTCCAGGACTAGTAAGTCAACCCACCAAGGGCTTCCAGAGTGTTTTTCCAACCAGGACTTCCAGGACTAGCAACTCAACCTAGGATGTTATAGGGCTTCCAGAGCATTTGTTCAACGAGGGCTTTCAAGACTAATAGCTCAACACAAGCTAAAAAAACATGAGAACTAACCAAAACAAAACAATGAAAGTAAACTCACAATCACCATAACTATCTAGGAAATGGGAAGGCTAGGAAATCCACTGTCAATCTCATCCATCCTCCATGCCAATGACAGATCATAAACAAGAAACCACAAGCATGTGCCATGCATGCCAAAACTAGTGAAGAAAAAATACATCTAACTTGGTATCTGCAGGTAATCTGATGTAGTTGTTGATGTCGATGCCCTCTTGTGCTTTACTCCGCTTCCTTTTCCTTCTTCCTCCAAGAGTCCAAGTATGCCACACCCTCCAAGAGTGCTCCAAGAAAAATATAAGTATCCAAGAGTATGAGAGAGAGAGAGAGAGAATAATGAGAGAGCTCCAAAACTGAACTAACCAAGTCTTCAACACTAATCCCCATAAGCATTTTTATTAATGAGGCCTCTATTTTCTTCATTTTCCATTATTTTTCTTCAATTTCCTCTTCACATGCAACATGTGACCTTTCGCCTTCCTTTTCTCCTAATTTCCATTATTTTCATAAATAAATGTGCCAAAATACCTTTTTTCCTTCTTAATGCCTTTGCCAATTTCCTTAGACATGACAACCAAATAAACACCCCTTAGGATGTCTTGTACAACATCCAACTTGGAATATGTGTCGCATCATCTGTGGTATTTATATATTTTTACATGGAATTTTCAAAAGGGATGTTATGTTATTCATCTCTTCTTCTAGTCATAAGATTCTATTAATTTTTGACTTTAGGGTTCAACTTCTTGTTTTATTCATATTAACATCTTTAAAACTTGTTTTTTTTCTTGAGTTTGTGGGTTCTAACTATCGTCCATACAAGAGAAATATAATAGATATTCTCAATAGTAAGAATTTATGATGGTTAGTTAAATGGTGAACACAAAAATCCTATCAATATTAAAAATATATTCATATGGGAAGAATGATTGTTGGGAACGGGTTCCCCCAAGAGCAGTTTTGGGGCTAAAATCCCATGTTTTGGGATAATTTTGTAATAAAGTAGTAAATTCTCCGCATTTTGTGGTCGCAAAGCATGAAGGTGTCAAGAGTCATAAAGGGTTGTCTGCCCTTATTTTGTAAAGTGTCAAGTCAGCTGTAAAGATCCACCCCTAGTCCATGGACCATGGGATTGTATAAAAAGGAGTTAAGTAAGTAAGCTCTAAGTAGTAAGTAAGGAAGAAAGTAGAGAAGTAGAGGGGAGAAGTCTAAGTGTTCTTAGGTCATAGCATAGGTAGAGTCTCTGCAACTGAGTGCGCAAAGGCCTAGAGTGGGAGTCTACAAATGAATGCATAGATCCCTATAGCTATGTGCATAGGGTAGATGGAGTCAGGACCCAGTAGTGTATGGATTTGTTTGGCTAACTAACGTTGAACCTGGGTTAGGGCCCACAAAGCCAACAAATGGTTCTGTTGCTGGGACCGGAATCTGTATGAGAGAGGTGCGTTGTTGTATCACTGGAATCCAACTAAGAAAGAGATTGAGGATTGGTTGGATAGAAAGATCCATGAATTCGCGATGCAGTAGAAGAGAAACCCGTGGCTGACAAAGGAATAGTGGCTAGATAGGTACCTGTATACAGAAATCCATGAGATCTTTTTCTGTTCCTTTCGAGTTGAGCTATATGAGTCGATTGCAAAGCTAGCAGATAGCCAAGGAAGGTGGAGGCTTGATGGTCCTATTGTCTAAACCACGGAGCTAGTACAGAGACTAGAAGCTTCTGAGGATAAGTTCACCCGTGTTTTTTATCATTGGCTCAATTGTATCATAGGAGGATTTGTGACTAAATTCGTAGTCGATACCTCAGTCAGTTACAGCGAGGCAGAGTGGTATTTTTCAAAGGTCCGCGAGGTAAGTACTTGAAGTCTTCAAATATTTAGATTAAGATTGTATTGTGGGAAAAACAGGTTTTGCATATACCTTGATGTTCAGAGCTATGCAAAGTGGAAAGACTTATAGGAACGACGGAAGAAAGGGCCCCGAGTATAGCCCACTCATTTCACCTCCTTTGAGTAATGAAGAGGGAGTAGTGTAGGCTGCTTCATGAAGTGCAGTTTAGTTGATAAAACAACGATTCCTGTGATTGCCACCTCCACCTACACCACCTCCAACTTCACCACCATCACCTCTGAATTCGTCCACACCACCACCACCTCCACCACAGTTCAATATGGTGAATTCAGTGAAGTTATCTTTGTTTAAGGGCTTGGAAGATGAAGACCTGGACCAGTTTTGGTTCATCGTAAAAGCTGTATGGGAAGCTCAAGGCGTCACAGGTGATCACATGAAGAAGGAAACTTAGTTAGTGCTTTCTAGGATTGGGTGCCAATGTGGTACATAAAGTACTCTAATGATAACTGAAACATTGGGTTGGCAGAGATCAAGACCATGCTGAATAAAGAGTTCAATAGGCCTAAATCTAAGGCATAGTTGATTGTGGAGTTCAAGGAAATTGTGATGAAACCAGATGAGAGACCCTGGGAATTGGATCAGAGATTGAAGTGTAAAATCCATGAAGCTAATATGAACTTAACAGATGGACAACACCACGGGTAGTGCGTGGCTTTGCTTCTGCCTCACCTAAGGGTTTCACTGTCACAACAACAAATTACGACTCAGGAAGAGGCCTTGGAGGTTGCACTAAGAATGCATGAAACACCGATGCAAGATCTGAATTTGGGGGTTTAGCAGATCCATGTGCAGTTACAAAATATTTTCCTCAAAATTAAAAGCTTGAGCAAGATAGAACAGTTTGACCGAACGTGCACGAAGTGATATGGTGTGCGAAATGTAAGGGCCAGGGGCATGATGAATACCACTACCCAATCTTTGCGAACTATATTGTAGGAGGAGGACCAATGCCTTTGATGCCAGAGGCCCAAGAAGGACTGAGCACGGGGCTTGTGTTGTGGTGCACTATATGTCAGGTAGCAGGGAAACATATGAATAATAACTATATTTGTTGCAGAAGTTTGTACAAACATTGCAACAACTGTTCTGCAAATTCTGCAGGTCAGTAGGGCATGATGAGCGTAACTGTCGAAGTTAAGAATTGAAGATGGAAAAAACACCCACCTATAGAGTTCAGGTAGAAATGCAGCCCCCTGGCCAGAGCACTGGAATGGTGTGAATAGGCTTTCAGGGGCACTAACGAGGCCGAGGTGGAGAAGGACTTGGTAGAGGTCGGGGAAAGCTAATCTGCTACAATTACAGAAGGCCAGGACACTATGCCCATGAATGCACTAATCCAACATGTTTTTCATGCAAATATTGTACTCAGTTTGATCATTAGATGGAGGACTGTCCTACACTGATAGCAAGGATATGTCAAGCCAGGATATAACTTCTTAAAACCAAACTCAGTTGTATTCATTAAGGGTAAACATTATTATATACAAGAGGGAGTGACTATTCGGTTCATCTCCTGACTCTCTATCTTCTCTATTATTTATTTACATTAATTATAGTTGTTCACCCAATCCTTATGATTAGGTGTCAACATTCCCCCCTTTAATCTGAAGGGTTATTGGTGAGTCCAAGCATCATTTTGAATATTTCAAGCTTTTCTCTTCGAAGTGCTTTGGTGAAGATGTCTGCAATTTTCTCATTAGTGGAACAATGGTGGAGATGGATTATTTTGGCCTCAACATGATGTCGAATCAGATGCTCTTTAGTATTGATGTGCTTTGTTTGATCATGGAACTTTGGGTTCCTGTCCAACATTATTGCATATGTATTTTCAATCATGAGTGGAGTTGATTGCACTTGTTTCACCTGCAAAGCTTCCAAAATTTTCCTGAGCCACATAATTTCTTTTGTTTCCTCAGCTGCTGCCACATATTCTGCCTTTGCTGTAGAATCTGCAAGAACTGATTGTTTGCTTGATCTCTAGGAGACAATTCCTGATCCAAGACTTATAGCATAACCTAAAGTAGATACCCTTGTTTCTTTATCTCCATCGAAGTCTGAATCAGAGTATCCAATCTAGTTGAAGTCATCGACCTGTGTATACTTGATTCCAAAGTCTTGAGTTCCCTTCAAGTATTTTAGAACCCTTTTTGCAGCAGACCAATGTCTGTCACAAGGCTTTTGAATAAATCTGGAGAGGATTCCAATAGCAAAAGAAATGTATGGTGTAGTAGTGGTCAAGTAGTTGAGACTTCCTACAAGCTATCTATACTTTGTTGCATCCTCAAATTCTTTTCCTTCATTTCATGTGAGCTTTAAGATTTGTTTGATTGGAGTAGTCAGAGGATTGCATTTAGTCATACCAAATTTGTAAAACAGATCTCCAATGTATTTCTTTTGAGAAAGGAATATGGTCTTTGGATGTTGAGTTACTTCAATACCAAGATAGTAATGAACATAGCCCAAATCAATCATTTCAACACCTTTCTTCAATTCCTTCTTTATGGATGCAATGTAGCTTTCATTGTTCCCTATTACCAAAAGATCATTTACATATACTACAAGATATACAACTGTTTTTCCAACTTTCTTGACAGACGGAGTTTCATCATCAAGATCATAATGTTTGAAATTGAGTTTCAGAAGATGCTTCGTCAATTTTTCATACCAGGCTCATCGTGGTTGTTTGAGGCCATACAAGGATTTCACAAGTTTGCATACTTTATCTTCATGTCCTTTCACAACAAAACCTTCAGGCTGGGACATAAAAACATTTTATTTTAGATCTCCATTCAAGAAAGTGGTTTTTACATCCATTTGATGGACTTTCCAACCATTTTGAGCTACTAGGGCAAAGAGTGTTCGGATGGTATCCCATTTTGCTGTGGGGGCAAAAGTATCTTCATAATCAACCCCTTCCTTCTATGCATAACCTTTTCCCACAAGCTTGGCTTTGTGCATGTCAAGTGAGCCATCAACTTTACTTATTCTTGTAGACCCACTTGCATCCAATTGGTTTAGTTCCCAATGGAGGATCAACTAGCTTCCAAGTGCCATTCTTTGTCAGGGTATCATACTCCTTTTGTGTTGCTTCTTTCCATTCATCATGAGAGTCAACTTCTTTGAAGCAAGTTGGTTCAAAATATGTAGAAAAATTTAATTCACAATCATAAGAAACATCCATATCAACAGGTGAATCAGAGTCATCTACATTACCTCCATTTTTTTTATTTGAATTTCTAGTTCCTGTTTTTCCAACCTCATCAGGATGAACACTTTCAACTGTCTTTGTCAGCCACTTTGGGGGACCTTTCTCAGATGGTCCAAACTACTTTGTTGATAGAGATGGGGTTGAATCAAGATTGAGTCTCCAAATTCTGTCAATCACATCACTCAAAGTATCATCTGTTGCTGGAGATTCATATAGGGGAGAGAGTGCTTCTGAAGAATATTCCACAGGTTGATTTAGTATATGAATCCCCGCTTCAAGATTTGGAATCTGATTATCAAATTCATGAAATGATTTTGTAGTTGTGAATCTATCCAAGAGATCAAGTTTCCTTTCAACAACATTGTCAGTTTTGGATGATTCAAGAAAGATTACATCTCTAGAGACAACAAACTTTCTTTTGACTTCATCATAGAGACTATATGCTTTGGAGGTGTTTGAATAGCCCAAGAAGATACACTTACAACTTCTTGCACCAAGTTTGTTTCTATGTACTTTTGGTATTAAGGCATAATAGGTGGAACCAAAGACCCTGAGGTGCTTTACTGAAGGAATGTGCCCATACCACATTTCATAAGGAGTCTTGTTTCTAATAGCATTAGAAGGACATCTATTCTTTATATATACAACACATAGAACAACATCTGCCCAAAAAATTACTTTTACATTTTTGAAGAAGATCATGGAGCATACCATATTTAAGATTTTCCTATTCATTCTTTCAGCTACTCCATTCTGTTGGGGATTATAAGGCATAGTTGTTTGATGTTTGATCCCATGTTGGCAAAGATAGTTTTCAAATTCATTTGAAGTGTATTATTTTCCATTATCAGTGCGAATAGAGCCAATATGAGATTGTTCATCATTTTCAATCCATGCGTGAAAGTTCTTGAATGTTGAAAAGCATCAGATTTGTTCTTCAATAAATATACCCAACACATTCTGGTGTAGTCATCAATAAATGTCATCATATATTTATTTCCATTTGCAGAAGAGACATGCATTGGACCACATAAATCTAAATGAATGAGTTCAAGTTTCTATGTGCTCTAGAATGTAAATCATGAAAGGGCTATTTGCTATGCTTTCCTTGAATACAAGCATCATGTTGCTTAAGCTTCCTAGGAATTGTAGGTGATCCAACAACACCATTTTTCTTTAATAAGCAAAGGTTGTCATAGTTCAAATGTCCAAATCTAGCATGCCGTAATAGACTTGATGGAGGTTTACCTTCTTCATAATTAGAATTGTATGAGAAATGTTGTGCACGAGCAAAGGTACCTTGCAGCTTGAGAAGCCTTTCTTTTTCAATCCCTGTCATGACAAGTGAGTGGTCAAATGCTTTTCCTACCTCAAGCTTGCCATCAAACGTATGAATGGAGTGGCCTTGCTATCTATTATGGACCAAGGACAACAAGTTTCTTAAATGAGGAAGATATAGAACATGATGCAGAAGAAAGTCTGGAAGACCGGGCAATTTAAGCTTGATTGTGCCAAGCCCTGATGGCTTCAGTTTTGATTGGTCTGCAAAGTAAACTGCTCCATCAACATTGCCAATGAATTCTTCAAATTTTTTTTTTCTATGACTCATGTGCCAAGTTGCTCCTGAGTCAAGCAACCAATCATTTTTCCAAGAAGTAAGTGAAGCATTAATAAGTCTTCATTTACTCCAATATTACAATGTGCCACAACATAATGAGTTGATTCAGGTGCTTTACCTTTGTCTGTGTCATTAGTTTTACCTTTGGGTTGGTTTCTTTGCTGCTCAATTTTATCCCAAGGAATCTTTCATGTGGAGGCATCATGTGATCCATTTCTTTTACAGCATATGCAGTGAAAATCAGAGTTTTCTCCTTGAGAGTGTCTGCCCCCCTGCCTCTGAAATATCTTCGTCTACCTCTTTGACCACCTCTTCCTCTGGAAGAGTCTTGGACAAGACTCTTTTCTTTATGAGAAAGGTGCACAACCTCTTCAAAAGATTCAGGGGTTGTTTTCTTTCCAAAAGCTTTCTCTCTTTCATCAAATTTCTTTATAAGAGAGTCAAAGGTGATATCTTTGAGATTTCCATTTGCTTCCAATGACTCAAGATAATTAGAGAAAGTAGGATAAAGTGCCTTGAGAAAAGAAATAAGAGGGATATCCATTTCAACATTAGTGACTTTGATATCATGCATTATTGATTTTACTTCGGATGCCAGAGCAAGAGGATCATTATTTATAATTCAATGGTGAAGAGTTTAATCACGAGTTGAACAATTTGAAGTGCCAAGTGTGAGTCATAGAGTTCCTCCAGCTTTTGTAATGCTTCAAATGGAATTGAAAATGGTTTGATGTGTCGACTCACCTCTTAACTTACAGATGCAGTAATCAATGCATATGCTTTGATGTTTTTATTTTCCCAAATGGTGAGCTCTTTGCCAGAGGTAGGTTGAACTGGGTCTTTGTCTACTTCTCCAGCATACACGCCTTTCCATGGCTCATTAAAAATGAGAGTGTGTTGGAGTTTCCTCAACCATTAAGGATAATTTTCTTTTCCGGTGAGAGTTATTCCCATAATAGATATGATTGAATGCATATCGAACAATGTAATACTTTTAGCGTTCAACCATCGCCCGAATACTAGAGTCAGAGTTTGACTGTAACTATCTATGGCAGAAATGAACAGTGGATGATGAGTGGTGGATGAGAAGAGGATGAGAGGCAGATGAGAAAATAAATAATACAAAGGAGGATCATTGATGGTAGAATATCAACGATTATCGAAGGATGGTTTTAATGCGATGAGTGGAATATCGGACAGACATAAGGTGGCAAGTGGTTTAGAGAAGGGAGCGCCCAATTCCATAGAGCGACAAACATGTGGCTCTGATGAGAGAGAAGAAAATTCTTTTGCTGAATGGGATATGGTCGAGCATGTTGGCCGCGTGATATTGATGTGGGTCGTTAGATTTGAGGTCAAGAGATCTATGGTCGAGGTTGATCGGGAGGAGAGAGAAGAAGGTGCGCATATCGGGCAGGTAACCGTCATGCAACTTATGCGCCCGATATCATCGTCAGCTATTGGATCTGTAGGTGGAGATCAATGGTCGAGAATGAGCCCATAAACCTGGGGAACTGTGTCCGAGTGGGGTTCGGTAAGTGCATCAAGCGATAGGAAAAACGATGAATCATTGAATATATCAAATGATGGTGAAATACGATGAATATGGTAAATATATATAAAAAATTACATGTTTCTCTTCAAATAAAAGGGTAGTAACAGAGAAAAATCAACCTATTACAACGTTATTTAACACAACAGGAATGTATTAGAATTCAAACAATGAGCATTCATAGAGATCTGACAAAGATTTCAGCTTGCAAGAGATGCAAAAAAGAGAGTGAAGGAGTTAAAAAGTTTAAAAGGAAGGCCAAAAATGGTGCCTAGCTCTGATACCATGTCAAGCCAGGATATAACTCCTTAAAACCAAACTTAGTCATATTCATTAAGGCTAAACATTATTATATACAAGACGGAGTGACTGTTCGATTCATATCCCGACTCTCTATCTTCTCTATTATTTATTTACATTAATTACAGTTGTTCACCCAATACTTCTGATTAGGTGTCAACAGGATACATGGAAAAGGAGTGCTACCACCATAGTCAACTCAAAACCTACATATGATGAGGGATGAGCCTCACAAAAAGGATATAAATGTGAATATAGTGCTCCAAAGTGGAATTGCAATGAGCGACGATAAGGGGAAATAGCCCGAAGACAACGCATGGGTTCACAAAGCTCCAATGAAGGAGGTTGAATTTGATTTGGAGTGCACACACAAAACATTTAGGGAAGAAAAAAAGAGCTTTGTTGAGGCCTCTACCTCAGGGAGCGGGGATAAGCCTATTCAGGAAATGGACCATTCTATTCTTGCGACCTTTCTAGAGACTTGCATGAAACTGATGCACAATAGCAAGGGTGTGAAGGGGTTATAGGAACTAATAAATAGATGCACCAGGAATTCTCTAGGTGAACCATGTGTGGTATGGAAGTCTGGTAAGAATAAGGCAAGGACAAGGCATGAGATGAGACTTGCCATGCAGATAGGAGAATATGAAATGGATCAAGTTATTCTGGATCTAGGGTCAGACGTGAACGTTTTTCTGAAGCAGACTTGGGAGTGGATGGGGAGACCTGTACTATAGTGGTCTCCAATTCAGCTAAGGATGGAAAATCATCCCCATGGGCAGACTGCAAGGAGTAACTATAGAAATTGAAGGCACGAGCACATTGGCTGACTTTGAAGTGATAGAAATTGTGGATGAAAACAACTGCTACCTTGCACTCCTTGGCA
Organism: Pinus taeda; assembly: GCA_000404065.3. NCBI lineage: Eukaryota > Viridiplantae > Streptophyta > Pinopsida > Pinales > Pinaceae > Pinus > Pinus taeda. The sequence continues at coordinate 89,660 of APFE031477956.1, read as the reverse complement.
TTGATTGAGCTACTGACATGAATGGGGTAATCAACCTAGAGAAGAAAATGATGATATTTGAAAAGAAATCGCTTCACGTAATAGTACCCCTAGATCCTATTGAAGGATCATGCTATACTAAACCATTTCGCGATTACGAAAGTGATGACAATTTGGAATGCATATATAAAATAACAGTGCGAGACCAAGATTGGGTGAATCCAACAATGAATGGCTGAATTACATGTGATCACGAGAGTTCCTGCACCTCAGACTTGCATGAAGAATTAGACTGCTGACAGAATTAGCTACATGAAGTAACTACGTTGAGCTATAACATGATGACCTAGTCGCTACACTATGTGTTGTTAGAGGTACGAAATATGCCCACTTATGATGGCTTGAATGATGTGGATGTGTTTTTGTATGCATTTGAGAGGGAAGTACCGTAGAAGCAGTGCTTCCAGTCTTTAGACTGGGCACTATGCGCTATACCCACGAGATGGTGGGGTACGCACAAGGGTAGTTTTTATGACTCACACAAGTGTAGGAGGATGATGAGAACATGATTTGGGAAGCCAAAGGTACGAGTAATAGACAAGTATGATGGGAAGGATGATCCATGTGCAGACTTGGCCAAATGGGATAAGGCCTATGGCGCGAAGCCCCAACTTGAATGGGTGCACTTGTTTTGTCACACCTTGGATGTCATCCTGATGAACTGGTACTTGGAGACAAAGCTTCACCATGGCACAAGCGAATGGGATATTCTGCATGAAGGATTCATAATTACATTCAACTTCAAAGACAAGTTTGATTGTATTGACAAAGCACTACAAGAAGTTAAAGAAACAATCTTTAGGATACCACAGGATCATTTAGATTTGATTCAACTTGATTGGACTACTCAGCTGAGCCATGCAATGGACTGCTATAATGTGATAGTCGAAGAAGAAGACAAGGACCCCCAAAAGATTGATATCCTTGAATCAGAGGGTCAAGCAAGGTCGAGGGACCGCAGATCAAGAATCCTGATGTAACCGCACCACTATAAATGAAACAGGTAAATATTGGTACAGAGGCAAAGCCCAAATTCTCAAAGATTAGAGATTACTGGGATGATACGATGGTACACAAGGTCACCGAATTGCTCTACCAATACCAGGTTTTGTTCCCTACTGAGTTTACGAAGTTAAAGGGGATAATAGGAGACATGGGCATTATGAAGATCACGTTAAAACATGATGCGTTAAGTAAAGACCTTACCGTCTCAATCCAAAGTATAAGGAGAAGGTCTGCTTAGACTTAGATAAGGTGCTCGTGGTAGGCATCATTGAGCCCATAGAATAATCTGATTAGGTGAGCCCAATCGTGGTACAAGAAAAGAAGAAGAAGGATGAAATAAGGATATGCGTAGATCTCAGGAAGTTGAATGATGTTTGCGTGCATGATCCTTTCTCGACTCCATTCACTAATGAGGTATTGGATAATGTAGGTGGCCAGGAAGCATACTCCTTCACTAATGGGTTTTATGGGTACCATCAGATCAAAATCACGCCTGAAGATAAAAGCAAGATGACCTTTGCAACTAATTGGGGATGTTTTTAGTACACTGTAATTCCTTTCAGATTGAAGAATGTGCTTGTGATTTTTTTGTGCGTAGTCATTGGTGCATTCAAAGACTTCATTCATAAGTTTCTGGAGGTGTACTTTGATGACTGGACTGCGTTTGGGTTGGTAAAATGCCATGTGGCTAGTTTGCACTTAAAGCTAGATACTTGTCGAAGGTACCAGATTGCGCTCAATCTGAAGAAATGTCTATTTTGTGTTCCTTTTGTGACTCTACTAGGTCATGTGGTTTGTAGACAGGGACTAATGGTAGATCCCACAAATATCATAGTGATACTTAACTTGGAGGTGCCGAGGAGTGTGAAACAACTTCACGTAACCTTGGGACGTACTAAGTACTACAGGAAGTTTATCAAAGGATATGTTGAGATCACCGCGCATATGGAGAAGCCGTTTAAAAAGGATGTCATGTTCTATTTGAATGAGGACTGTCAGAAAATCTTGGACGTGTTGAAAGGAAAAATGGTCACTGCGCCGATTTTAGTCTTCCCGGATTGGAAGAAGGAGTTTCATGTAGATGTAGATGCGTCGTCTATAGCACTAGGAGCAGTACTGATAAAGGCCGATGGAGGAGACTTAGACCATCCTATAGCATTCGCAAGGAAGAGGTTATCTAGGGCTGAGAAGAACTATTCCACCACTAAGCACGAAAGATTAGCCATGGTATATGTGCTCTAGAAGTTTAGACACTATTTTCTTAGTGGACATTTTAAAATGTATACAGATCGTTCTACGTTTAAATACCTAGTCAATAAGCCTGTGTTTGGGGGGGAATCTATAGATGGTTATTAATGTTCCAGGAGTATGATTTTGAAGTTATTGTGAAGCCTAGATGACTGAATGTAGGACCAAAACATCTATCATACATCGAAATGGGGAAAGAGCCCACTAATTTGGAGGAGGGATTTCCTGATGCACAAATATTTACAATGCATGTCACAGATGGTCACTTTGAAGACATCATACACTTCCTAACGACAAGAACTTCCCTAGAAGGCTACACTGTTTAGCAGAAAAAGAACTTAGTGGTGCGTGTAGCAAAATTTTCTATCATTGCTAGACATATTTACAAAATGGGGTTTGATGAGTATTGTGAAGATATGGACTAGAGTTTGAAAGAAGCAGTATCCTTGTAGATGCTCATGGGGGTGCTGTGGGAGGCCACTATGCAGGAAGCGTGACTGTGCAGAATATTCTACATGTAGGGTTATGGTGGCGAACCCTCCATTAGGATTCCAAAGCCTACTACAGGGCAAACGGCATGTGTCAAAGGACTGGCAGCCCATTGTGGAGAGATGAGCTACCCCTGAGCCCACAGATGACATTACAACCTTTTGAGAAATGGGCCATAGATTTTGTGGGACCCATTTAGCCCCAAGGAAAGAAGACAAGAGTGTGGTACATTATCACTGTGATTGAGTATTTGAATCGATGGGTGGAGGCACAACCTGTGAAGGACTACGCAGGTGCAATTACTACGAAATTTCTCTTTGAGTATGTACTAACGCGATTTAGGTGTCCAAAGGTTTTGAAGAGTGATCATGGTACACACTTTTTGAATGAGACGATCAACACGCTGATGGAGGAATTTCAGGTGTATCACTAGAAAAGCATGCATTATACCCCACAGGCTAATGGGATGGTGGAAACATTCAATAAGATGTTGGAGAATGTGTTGACCAAGGTTTGCAATTCTCAGCGAAGTGATTGGGACCTGCGCATATTCGCAGTTCTTTGGGCCTATCGAATGACATACAAAAATTTGACTCGGAAAACATCCTTTAGGCTTGTATATGGTGTTAAAGCAGTGATGGTCATGGAATACATTGTGCCTAGTCTACGCATAGTGACACTCACAAATATGATGGATCGCAGAGCACTAGAAGAGAGGCTCGCACAACTTGCTAAGCTTGAGGAAGAAAAATTTCTAGTTGGATTTCACCAACGAGTCCAAAAGTAGTGCAAAAAAGCATGGCATGATCGAAAGATTAAACTATGCACCTTTAAGGTAAATGATATGGTTTTGTTATATGATAGCAAGTTTGATAAATTTCTAGGGAAATTTAGAATGCACTGGCTAGGGCCCTATGTAATTAAGAAGATTACTGATGGTGGAGCAGTTTAGTTGGTTAAATTGAATGGAGATCCTTTCCCAGGAAAGGTGAATGGCAGCTGATTGAAGCCATACACCGGTGATCCAACCAGATAACTATATGAAGGTAGCATAGTCTTAGTGCCCTAGGTAGCTGAAAGGATGCACCTGACTATAAAATACACTGCCCAGGTTGGGGAACTACGTGATTGGAGGATTGTGCAGAATGGGGCAATGTCACAGGGTTTGCAACAACATGAAGAGAGTTGTGCTACCCAGGGAAAAACTGCGTAGGTCAGCTGGAAAGTGACTGTTCAAGTCACTGTTCATAATTTGACGATGAGAATGTGGCCAAATGGAGCGGGCAGTCAACATTTAAGACAAAATCTATGGGTAAGATCCTGGGAAATCTTCATCCAATCCAGCATTAATGAACCGAATGTGGGGGGAAGGGTCATATCTGAATTCAAAATAGCCTATAAATTACAGGTAGAGGCCTAATGAAAAACAATTGGCATTTTGAACATTAATTTGGTGAGCTCTCATACATCCATGATCCACACATTCTTTGAAGAATTACTTGATTGCTCAGTGTTTGAATGATTTCTAGAGTCCAACCACAATTTCATTTGTGATTTTATCCCAGGATCTGAAGCTATGGATGCCAAAGTAGTGATAACTGAGGGGGTTGTACCAGAGGTTGCAGAGGTACTAGCTAAAGTCCCCAAGTCATCACAGATTCGTAGATCGAAGCCTACCCCGACCAAAGAGAGTGTGAAGGATAAGAAGGGCAAGTAGGTTGTCATACCAGTGTGTGAGTTTCCTAGAAGAAACCCATACAAGGACAAGCCCACCATACAAGAAAAGGACAAAACCATTAACATAGAGTTTGAGGAGGAAGAAATTGAGGACATCTTGATGGATGATGAGGATTTGGGGGTGGAAGTGGAGGGCATTGAAGTCGAGGGTTTTGACCCTATCACTAAGTTGCCTGAATACGTCCCTTTGTGCAAAGGCAAGACCAAAGTGCCGAAGGACATCGCCAAAAGCAAGGTCACCCTACACATACCTCTACTACCAGACGAGATTGTCTTTGAAGGGTAGCGCTTGGGCCGGGTTCCTCTATTGAAACTGGAAGATTGGGACTGAGCTGACAATGAGAAGTTCCCACACTTGGCAACATAACAACTAATGCACCGCGTTGTTCACACAACCACTGAGATGACTGCATTGGAATGGTGTCCACCAACCTCACTATCGACACTTCAGAAGCTGCCGAGATGCTGTGTGCGAAGGACTCCTAAGTGATAGTGCTGTCGAATGGAGCACAGACCACAAAAAACGAAGCTAACATGCCCATTGTTAGTTCCCTCAAGGGAGTGGGATTGAACTTGGCAATGCTTTCTGGTGAGGCGCTCCACCTACTGGAGGATGGGGTGATTGCGAAGTTGAGGGGATGCAAACAATGCTCTTTGTAGGTAATCAGTGAGAAGAAGGTTAATAATGTACATATGGCCCTACAACAATACATCGCTCTCACTTCCATGGTGGAACTTACTAAAAAAAATATGCACATGATTAAGACCGTGAAGGAAGCTTGCTGAATGGTCCCCAAATTGGCCATTCCTGAGCATGTGGAGGTAGATGAACAGGTCTACAAGATTGCTACAAGGGTGTGGAATACTCGTATAGAGTTGGCTAAGGTTTAGCTAGAGCTAAACCTACAGATTGTAGATTTACAGTTGAAGGTCCAACCTTCATCTATGCCAGAAGTAAAGGAGCAGTGCGCAACCGCTGTCATTGAGGTGATAGCGGCGGTAGATAGTGCAGTAGCAGACTACACATGACTTTTTGAACAGTCATTCAAGATTCGGACAAGTCTGCAAGAGGATCCTAATGTGCAATAGCTGGAGATGGAGGTGCAAGAACTATGATGAAGTAAAAGGTATAGCATGCACCGTCACTCTCACACAGAGATTGGAAAAGCTGTAGGAGGCCAAAAAATTGAAGGAACATGTAGATGCAGCGCAGCACGAAGAGGCAGTGTTGAAGACATGCTTTAAGTCCTAGTTGGACAAAGCTTATTTGGTCATGACCTCCATTGAAGGAAAGCTTGCTAATCTGCAACCGATTCAGCAGAAGCTTGCGGCTAATAGTTCAAGACCGATGACAAAGCAGTTGGTTGAGGAAGAGAAGCAGGTGACCACACAGCGCACCACCCAAGTGACAATCATAGAAGTCGAGTTGGGAGTTCTTCGCGCCAAGATCTCTATGCCTATAGAGTGACGCGACAGTGTGTCATGATGTTTGTGTTTGGTCCTGTTGGGAACGGGGTCCCCTAAGAGCATTTTTGGGGCTAAAAGCCCATGTTTTGGGATAATTTTGTAATAAAGTTGTAAAGTCTTCACATTTTGTGGTTGCAGAGTGCGAAGGTGTCAAAAGTCATAAAGGGTTTTTCACCCTTATTTTGTGGTCCACTGACCATGGGATTGTATAAAAGGGAGCTAAGTAAGTAAGCTCTAAGTAGTTAAGTAAGAAAGAAAGTAGTGAAGTAGCGAGGAGAAGTCTAAATGTTCTCAGGTCTTAACTTAGGTAGAGGCTCTGCAACTGAGTGTGCAGAGGCCTAGGGTTGAAGTCCACAGCTGAGTGCGCGGACCCCTGTAGCTGTATGCATAGGGTGTATAGGGTCTGTATTAAACTAGAAGATATCACTAAAGAGAGGTATTATTCAATTACTGTGTATTTAGTCCCTGTTAGTGCATCTAATTATATTGCGTTTTGGGCTTAATTTACAATGTTTATTTGATGCATGAATATATGTGATTGTATTAGTTAATTGAACACAGGTAAGGATATCAATTTATGCGGTGCTAACTGTGATTGATTAGTAATATAAGTAAAACACTTGAGATAACTTGGGAACCTATACAATACATTATCATAGTTGCGCGAAAGTACCTGGACCATGCGTTAGGGTTGCGCAAAGGTTAATCGTACACCTTTGTGGAGGTACTGAGGGGTGGAATAAAGGGTAGACTAACAGATCCCTAAGGCTTAGAAACCTATGCTAAAGTAGGGACAGAGGCTATAACCCAACCATCTCAAGGTGTTGAAACTTGGTTCCAGCATCCCCCCATACTTCTTCAGGTGAGACTTTGGTCCATGCTCCGTGAGCTAATGTCGAAAGGGCTAGTAGTGTAGGTATTTGTTTGGCTAACTAACACTAAACCTAGGTCAGGGGGCACAAAGCCAACAACGATGTGATCAAGGAAGAGGACTCATTGATCAAATGGTTTTCAAGTACATATTGAAATTAAATATATCTTGGTTGAGGTATAGAACACTTTATATTATTTATTTAATATATATGATGATGTAATCTACTTACTACCTTGAAAATAAGATCCATGAGTTATTATTATATTAAAGGAATTAATAGGCTATAATTATTTCTTATTGAACTAAAAAGTTTGAATGAAATACTATATAATTATGGTAAAGATTACAAGAAAACAGACACAACCGTTGTAATTCTAGTATAAAACAATTTTCCTTCATCTTTTGATATGTCCATTCTAACTAGGAATGAAACAATTGACATGTATAAAGGACCTAGGATACCTAGCTTTGAATTATTTGCATAAATTTTATTAATGAGTAACAAAGGTTTATTTTGTTAGAAAAATTAACTCCTAATGAATCTCTAATGGCATATAATAAAAATAATTCTAATGTTCTTATTAATAAAAATGCTTAGTCACATATTAAATGATCTTCCCAACACTCTTCTAATGATACTTATTATGATGCTAATAAAAGGGGAGTGTTGAATCCTTGTAGATATTGTGGCAAAACCAACCATTCAGAAAAAATTCCTTTAAACGGAGATGTGAACTTTCTAAAGCCAAGAATAAATCCTTTGTTTAATAGTAGGTTATTTCATTCCTATTATGTTCAAGTGAGTGAACCTTCTTATTCTGTGGAATGTATTATGGATTATTGTGCTCCTAAATACATGTGTAAAATTGGTTCATTGTTTTCTTCTTATGAAACTCATAGGCACATATCATAGGAAGTTTTTCTTCATGATGGTAAAAAACTCCCAATAGTAGTTTTTGGTAATCTTCAAGCTCCTAATGTTGCATTGGAAGATGTTTTGCATTTTCAAGACATGACCATTAATTTTATTTATATTTATTGTGCATGTCAAAAATGTATTCATTTGGAATCATTACCTAATAAATGCTTTTCTAAAAATATCAAACATACCTTCAAAGTAGTTTCTTATGATTTTGTTGATCATGATTCTATTATATGTAAAGTTATTGGTTTTAGTTCAACTTAAATTCAACCATTTCACACCTATGTTTCTCATGTTGATGAAAAAAGTAAATTATGGAATGAAATATTAAGTCACTTGTATTATGGTAAAATGTAAATGTTATCCAAAATGGTGCTTCATTTACTTCCTATTTCCTCCACTAATGGCGTTTGTGAATGGTGTGTGTGTGATAATCATCATATGGTAATGTTTGATTAAGGTAAACTAGGTTTTCTAGAGACAAATTGCAATAGTGATATAGGTTGTTAGCTTGAAAATCCTTCTTTGTTTACTTGTGTTCTCATATGTTTGCATTTTGGAGAAAGGTGGAATGTTGCATGGTTTTATTTTTCTTCGGCATTTCATGAACATATCACAACCCATCATTAGAAATAAAACTATGGAAGAATCATGATATAAGATTACCATAATATGATATAAATTAATATTAATTAGTATTAATTAATCGATAGATTTAGTCAACTCATTTATTAGAAAAAAATTAGTTAGGTTCATTTAATAAAATATAATATAATATCTAATTAATAATTACTTATATTTATTAATATTATTTGAATATTAAATATCATTAAGGAATTCAATAACAATATATAATACTGAATTTGTATCAGGAATTTATTTTATTTAATAGCTTAATATTTTATTATTTACACTAGATTCTATGAATAAATAGAATCTAGTGTAGATAATAAAATATTACGTTGCATTAAATAAAATAATTTCCTTATATAAATCCAATACATTATATATTGTCAATGAATATAATATTTTGTTATTTACACTAGATTTAAAGAATAAAAAGAATCTAATGTAAATAACAAAATATTATGTTGCATTAAATAAAATAATTTCCCTATATAAATCCAATACATTATATATTGTTAATAATTTCAAAGAAATACAATAGAGTGACCTCACCTTCCAGCTGGGTTTTTGTCTCGAGAGGCCTTCCCATAACATATCTTGTGTCAAATGTGTGTGTGAAATTTTATTTATTCGTTTTCTATTTTTTAAATAATTTTCATTTGCATGCATGCACTATTTAACAATAAATCTACAGATCAAGAAACCTAATGAAACTCTAATAGTGAAGAATTTCATATTAAAAATATAATTTTGTCATATCCATTGTGACAAATTGTCTAGTGGAATATCTTCCATAGTTTATGAATCAATATGTTTATCTAAATATTAAATATCATATAAGGAATTCAATAACAATATATAATATACTGAATTTATATAAGGAATTTGTTTTATTTAATAATGTAATATTTTATTATTTACACTAGATTATATGAATTAATAGAATCTAGTGTAAATAATAAAATATTACACTGCATTAAATAAAATAAATTCCTTACATAAATCCAATACATTTTATATTGTTATTAAATTCCTTATATGATAATTAATAATTAAATAAAAATATTGATCCATAAATTATTGTAGATATTCCACCCGACAATTTGTCACAATAGATCTAGCAAAATTATATTTAGAATATGAAATTCTTCACTATTACAGTTTCATTAAGTTTCTAGATTTGTATATTATTGTTAAATAGTGCATGCATACAAATAAAAATTATTCAAAAAGTAGAGAACAGAAAAATAAAAGGCCACACACACATTTTACACAAGATATGCTATGGGAAACCCTTTCAGGAGAAAAACCCAGCTGGAAGGTGAGGTCACTCTATTGTCTTTCTATAAATGGAAATACAGTTCCAAGTACTAAGATGTTCAACTTGTGGCCAATGGGCTACTACAATGCACAAATCCTCTGTGTGTTCTCTACATCCTAACCTTCTTGGCTATTTTTTCTCAAATAGAATAAATATGCTTGAAATGATGCAATCCATTTTCCTTCAAGTGGATCGGTCATAACACATTCTGATAGCCTACTAGTGGTTAGATTTGACCACCTCAAATATTAACCAAAGTTACAATATGGAATATTATAGAGTCTTCTACACCATATCACATGTCTACCCACGTTTCCATGAATAATGGGGCTGATGTGGCATCCTCTTGAATTATGGATATCAAAACAAGAAGGTCAACTTCTGAGTGGCATGACTTTCATATACGAACTTTGATTGATGTGACTTATACATTTTTCGAAAGGTATTTGTGTGTATAATAACATGAAAAGGTGCAACACTAAAGAAATAATTTTTTACCCACAAAAAATGTCATTTGATGCTTGAAAATCATCCTGGAAGGTTTCAAACCCTATTTTTCCAAACTAGGTCCCGCTAGCAAAAGTGGCTCTTTGAGTTGACTTCTTGATATTTTCCACTTTGAAAGAATCAACATGGATGGAAAATAATACAATGTTCCAATATGGATCACTCCCCATTTTTGGAGGCTCTTGGTCCTCTAAAGCTTCTACTAAATGAGGCGATGAAAATTTTCCTCCACCTTCTCTTTGGTTTACCATTTAGCCTTACCTAAAAGTTGTCTTTTCAAATCAATATGCCAAAGGTCATGATTCCTATGTCTTGTAGTTATAGGCCTATTCTCTAAAACTATATCTTCTTTCAACTCTACCTAATCATTTGGTGCCAAACCCTCCACAAAAGGTAGGACTTGTTCCTATTCCTAGTCTAGCATGGAAGGATCATAGAGTTTCAGATTCTCTACATTCATAACTAAGTAAATGCACATATATGGTGGTAAAATGAGTAGATAGGAATTATCACCCACATTTTTTATTATCTCAAAGGGTCCATACTTCACAACCTTGATTTTCTTGCTAGGCCCTTAAAGCCTCTCCTTGTTCAATTGTAGACATACTTTGTATCCCACTTTGAATGATTTATTTGTCCTATGCTAATCACAACTCTTTATTTTTCTCCCATGACTTATCGAGTGTCTCTTGTACCTATATAAGGATTTGGATGGTCTTCTCTATAAATTTTTCATCCCTCAAGGAATCTCTTTTAATTTCTTCCCTTACTCGTCCTTTCTTCCCACATGCATTTTCTAAAGGCGAAGGTTAAAAATATCCAAAACAGGTCTCAATTGGAGACTTTCCTGTAGAACTGTGGACTTCTCTATTGTAAGAATGTTATATATACCAGATAATCATCCTAGGTCTTCATATGACTATGTTTTTATTTTTTCAGAAGCTACACCAAAGTCATGTTAACTATTTTTATCATCCCATCTATCTATGGATAAAATGTTGTAGATATTTTCAATTATATGTCTATCTTCTCCCATAATGTAGTTGAGAATGCATTAAGAAATATTTTATGCTTTTCTGAAATGATGCTCCTTGGTATCTAAAAGTGCACATAAACTTGGACACAGAATATGTTTTTTTATTCTTGCCCATTGATGGTCTTCTTACAAGGCATCATAACACACATCTTACTAAACCTATCAACTACCATGAACCGGTAGTCGTGTCACTTTCTTCTTGTTCGTAAACCTCTCATAAATTCCATGGAAATTCTTTCCTATTGATGAATGGGTACAAGTAAGGGATGATATAGACCTTTATTCTTGTTACTAGGCTTGTTGGTACAACAAAGGATGCATCCTCTTATGAGCCTAGTTACCTACTTGTACATCTTTGGCCAATACACATAACTCTGCAAGTTTACGATGATATTACCTACACCAAAATGCCTTGCAACTATGGAGGTGTGAGCCTCTCTAATCAACTCCAATTGTTCACCTTTAGAAACACATATATTATCCAACTTATACAGTAACCCATATTGGATATGGTAGTCAACGGTGTTATCGCCATCATGCGCATGACTTTGACTTTGCAACTAGTGAAACATCTCAAATTCTTGATCCTTTCACTATGCATTTCTATATGCGTCATGGGTGAATGGCTCCAAGCATAAGAGTTTCCAAAGTTGTGATCTTTAATGTGGGTGGCCTTTAAAACATGTTGGCCAACTTGTTTGTGCTACCATTATTTCACTTGATCACCAAATGAAACTTTTGTAGAAACCCCATCAACTTGTAGTGCATGGTTTGTTGTAGGTTATTCCAAGCCTACAAGTACTACAGTGGTTGTGATCTATGTGGATTACTATGTCCTTTCCCACTAGATAATGGTTCCACTTCTTCATTTATTGCACAAGGGCATAGAGCTCTTTATCATAGGTAGTGTAGTTAGTAAATTCCCCATGGAATGCTTTATAATAGTAGCATACATGCGTGGCTCCATATATCAAGACCACTCCCATAACACACCCACTTGTTCTTGTCTCCACTTCAAATGGCCACTCCAAATTTCGTAATTACATAACTAGAACTTGACCAATTTTTTTCTTTTCCTCCTTGAAAGCCCTCTGATGACCCTTTCCCCACTAGAAACTTTTTCCACTTGTTCTTATGGTGCGGAGCGGCATTGCTACCACTAAAAATGAGGCTATGAATTTTCTCAAGTACTTTGGTTCCCCAATGAAACTCCTTATAGTAGAAATATTATTTGGCACTGAACAATTTATGATGGCCTCCATCTTGGTAGAATCTATCTTCAAATATCCTCCACCTATCACATAGCCAAGATACACAAAATACTATTGTGAAAACTCATAGTTCTTGAGATTTTCTAGTAGTTGGTGCTTCTTTGATGTCTCCAACACCTGCATCAAATGTGAGATGTGCTCCTTGCAGGTAGCATTGTATAACAATATATAATCTAAATAGAAAATAACAAATAAATATATAAAATGGTGCAATACATCATTCCTTAATCTCATAAATGTAGTTGGTGTATTACATACACCAAATGACATGACTAACTACTCATTCAAACCTTATCTTGTTTTGAAGGAAGAATTCAAAGTATCTTCCTGTTTCACTCGAACTTGGTGATATATAAACTTTAAGTCTAGTTTGGTGAAGTATTTTGATTGTTTCAATTGATCTAATAAATCATCTATTTTTGGTAGGGGGTACGTATTCTTGAGCATGATTTTTTTCAACACTCTATAATCTATATGTATATGGTATGTCCCATATTTCTTTGGCATAATTATGATGGGTTATACACATGGTGATGTGCTCGGTAGAATGCCACCCTGTTTCAATAGTTGTTGTAATTGTTTCTTCAACTCACTTGATTCCACAATAGACTACCTGCATAGCCTAATGTTTGGAAATGGGGAGCCTGAGAATAGGTAGATATTGTGCTCCACTTCCCCCTTAGGTGGCAACCCTTTAGGCTCCCATAACACATCCATATATGCCTATAGAATCTCTTCTAGTTTTTGTTTCTATTTCTTACTACACAATTCCATGGATGACTTGCCTATGGAAAACTCATCTATAGACTAATTTTTTTTTAAATAATAAACATACTTCTTTCAAGAAATGATCAATTTATTGGCTTGGTTGGAACTTTCCAATGAATTTTTCGATTTTCATTTATGCATGTTGATGATGAATGATTTTCCATCCTTGATAATATGGTACTTGTTGGCTCTCCACTTGAGTATTGCACCTCACATGTACATGTAGGATTCCTAAACATGACTCTACATACATCATGGGGAACCACATCTAGTTCTACTTCATCAATAAAATCAACATTGATAGCAAATATATTTTTTCACTATTTCGTTACCTTCATCTTTGCATCCTTATTTATCCATCCTAGTGGATATGGGTTTGGATGATCACAAAATTCCAGCCCCAACTTCTTGAACAACTATGCTACTATTAGGTTCACCTGTGATCCAGAGTCAAACAAAGAATCAATCTTTGTCATTTTGACCTGTATCTTTATATGGAAGTTTAGTCATTTCTTTCTCTTCCTGTTGCTAAAGGCTACTCAGATTCACCTCCTTCTACACTAACACACAAACAATCTTCTCATCCATGTCTAAGATGATTTTAACTTGGTTTCTTGAATTAGTGGCCATGAGATTCCTCTTTTTATTATCTTTCTTTTTGTTCTTGAGGTTTTTCTCTAGATGCAAATTCCAACACTTCTCCTTTGTATGGCCATCAATGTTATAGTGGTTGCACTAGTCATTGATATCATTGCACTAATGTGTTGTGGTTGTATTTTTATCTTCCCCCCTTTTTTCTTCTTCTTCCCCTCAGAATAATATTGTTGCTTCTTCTCCTTCGATCCACTTTATTATGTCTCTTGAAGACTATGTTCTCTAGGTACTGTGCCTATACACAAGCCTCGTCCATTGCTTTGGGCTTGAAAATCATCACTTGCTACCGAAGAATGCAGTGCAAACCTCCCTAATACTTGAGTAGTACATATGGGTTTTTTGGGGAGATACATAGTATTATAACCATCTTTCATGACCCTCTAATTTCAGTCACAAAAATGAAATATTTTGTTCTTCCTCAATTTGATGGACACTGAAATACACTTCTATTTTTGCAAACTAGTGATTTAGATTCAAAGCTTCGATCTCCCAAGATTATCTCTCAAGTCTACTATGAGTAGATTTACATCATGATTTATGCCTATCATTTGTTATTCCAATTGCAAAAACCTCATCTCAGGAGGATCATGAGGATCATTCATAGATTCCATGGCCATGACTAACATTTAATAATTTTTGGCCCCGTTGATCTAGATCCCCTTCAAATCTCCACAATATACAAAAAGAAACTTGCTCTAATGCCAATATGATCCATAAACTACTATGGATATCCCCCTAGATAGTTTGTCACAACATATATGAGAAGAATATATTTAAAATATGAAAGTCTACACTATTATAGTTTTCCTAGATTTCTAGATCTAAAAATTCACTATTAAATAATGCATGCATGTGAATTAAAACTATGTAGAAAATAGAAAATGGAAAAATAAAAACTCACACACACATTTGACACAAGACTTTCTTTGCAAAACTCTTTCAGGAGAAAAAACTAGCTGGAAGGTGAGGTTGTTCCACTCTCATTCTCTAAATGGAAATATGATTGTGAGTACAAAGAAGTATGACCTATGAACTGTGGGATGCTGTAGTGAAAAGATCCTCTTTATGTGCTCTACCTCCTATCCCTCTTGGCTATTTTTTCTCAGTTATGGAAAACATGCACTCGAAAAAATGGAGTCCCTTTCCTCTTAGTGGCCCAATTATAACACAACGAGGTAGCCTACTAGTGGTTAGGTTTTACTACCTCAACTCTTAACCAGAGTTACAGTATGGAATGTTCTAGAGTATTTTACATAATAATAGCATGCCTAGCCCATTTTCCATGAATAATGGAGTTGACGTGGCATCCTCTCAAATTATGGTGGTGAAAACAACACGATCAACTTCTGAGTGTCATAATTTTCACATATGGAATCTGATTGATGTGATTCTTGCATCGTTGGAAAGGTCTCCATGTGTAGAATAGAATGAAAACATGAATCAATAAATAAACAAATTTTTACCCAAAAAATATCATTTAATGCCTCAAAATTCTTCTTAAAGGTTTAAGACCATCCTTTGCAAAACTCAGGCACATTAGTAAAATTGGTTGCTTCATTTGACTCCTCCACTTTTGCCACTCTAAATGCATCAGGATGGATAAAAAGTAATACAATGATCCAATCTAGATCCATATTAATAAATATAGGTAATTTATTAATAATATTATATTAAATTTTATTAAATGAATCTAAATAATTTTTTTCTAATAAATGAGCCTACTAAAAACTATTTATTAATTAACATTAATTAATATTAATTAATTCATATCATATTATGTTGATCTTATATTATGACTCTTCCATAGTTCTCTTCTTGATGATGGGTTACGATACCTAGCTTGAAATGTCAAAGAAAAATAAAACCCATGCACTATTCCACCCTTCTCCAATCCTCCATTGTCTCATGTTTTTTATTTTCTTAGTTTTGTTGATGATTATAGCATAAAATTATAGGTTTATTTTTTGAGGCATAAAAGTGAATCCTTTGGTGAATTTCAAGAATTTGAATACATGCGTGAAAATGAATCTAGTAGAAGCATTAAGACATTGAGAACTCATAAAAGGAGGGAATTCACTAAAATGAATTTTACTACATATTTATCTATATGTGGTATTCAACATTCAAATATTTTTCCTTATACAAATCTAAAAAAATAGGGTAAACCAAAAGAAAAATAGAAATTTGATTGAAACAACTAGATGCATGCTTTATTATAAAGGATTACATAAAAGGTTTTGGGATGAAGCCATTTTTTGTGCTAATTATATTTTAAATTGAGTTTGTATTAAGGTTGTTTTGTAGGTTACTCCTAGAGAAAAATGAAATAGAAGAAAACCTAACATAAATAACATTAATATATTTGGCAGTGAATGTTTGGATTATATTCTTTATGTTAAATGGAGAAAGTTACAACCCAAGTTGCACAAATGCATTTTCATTAGTTATAGTGACATATTTTTATTGATGGAATATGGAGAGTATTTTACTTCATTAGGGCATGCCAAGGCCATTTCTAAGGTTTTCATAATATATATGTTTTTCTTTCTTTTAGAATTGGTGGCTATGCCTATTCTAGAGACACTATGAATATATCTTCGGTCATAGTGCATGATGAAGCCCATGATGGGATGCTTAACCATAGTCGTAGATCTACTGGTTCCCTTAAATGTTTTTCTATACCATATGGGCACTTATTGATGTAATTCCATTTTCCTCCATATGCATTTGTTCTCCCTAGTCATCAAAAAGGTGAAGTGGTGTAATGTGTTACTTTGGAAGGTAATAATGTCTAGTGTTATGTGAGAATAAGTTGTAATCTTATGTAAAATATTTTTTCATATTCATCATGGAGTAAAATAATCATTATCATTTATTATATCGAGATGTAAAATTACATTTATCCCACATGTATTATTGAGATGAAATTCCTCCTTATCTCTTGGTATGTAATAGTGGTCAGAGAGACCAATGGAGGAGACGCACATCTAAAAATGCATTATATTTGTGAAGCAAAAAGTGTTTTTGGAGTTGCTACCAAGTGTAGTATCAAATATTCATGAAGAATAAAAATGGTATTAAGTTCTCATGGATGTTTCCCACATTGGGGTTTTACTACCAATTTCTACTGTATTCCTTTTTTCTCTTGTTTTTTTCTTATTTTGATTAAATTTTCTTTCAATATGGATAAGAGGATATTATAGTAAGGTTCTTGTGTTTAATATTGTTGTATGTTTATTTATGTGTTTCAATATTATGAGAGGGAATGAGATTCAATGAAAAGGAGTTTGGGAGGTATTTATCAATAACAATCGAAATTAGAGGAAGTCCTTAATATCCCTTGAATTAACAAGTTATATTAGAGGTTCATTGAGTGAAGTTCCTTTCCAATGACGATGGTGCAAAATGGGACAATAGAGAGGTAATGAGGAACATCGATGTAATGTAATATGAGGAAGTAAGCATCATTGATATTTAATTATAGCTTTTGGGGAAATAAAATAACTAGTGCTAGATGTTAAAGAAGGTGGAGTGAAGCGTGGAGAGGTAGAGACGCGAAATTAAGAATTGAATCAATCATCAATTAGTAATTAATTGACCAATAAAATTTTGAGAAAGAAGCTAAAAAATTTCAAAGTAGAGGAGGCTAAAGCACGAGCATCATGTGTTACGGGGATTTTTAAAATTGATCTTTTTTTTTTTTCATTTCACATATTTCATGATTTTTAGGATTGACATTGGTCCAATATTATTATTGGCACACTACCATCTTTTAGAGTTAAACTATAAATTTTGGGTATATTATAGAGGACACCTTAAGTTTAAGTACAATTCATATGTCAAAGCCATTTATATTTCCATAGATATGGTTTAACATTTTCACATGTGCACATCCAATACTTGGTTGTAGAGTAAGAAAAGATTATATGTCGTAGAGGATGCCCCATACACCAAATTGAAAAGGTACACACCAAACATATATGCAAGGTTTTATCAAAAGTTATTGTTTTGAAACAGTATCCAAAGACAAACATAGAGTGTGGCATAAAAACTTATAATTTATTTGACCTGTTTCTTTTTATAGGTTGATTTTCAACTTTCAAACAACAAAGCCTGTGTTTTATCTAAAATTTAAAGAGCTTAGCATTGACCATTTATTAATTGGGTAAATGTTTTCAATTCCTAAAGAAGCGAAAATATTTAGGAAGTGAAATGTGACAACCTCTTAACATAATTAGTTTGGAGTTTTATATAGTGGTTGGAACTTTATGGATTGGGTTATCTATAGTTGTGGGTTATGTGCAAGGAAAATTTTAGGGGCTAATTTTCGCCCATGGGCTAATTTTCTATATTTCCAAAAAGAGATTCAATAATTTCCATTTTTTTGTAAAATGAATTTGCCCATTTTTATAGAATAAATATTTTATCTAAAATAGCCAAAAAAATTATATATAGATATAGATACAAAAATTTATAATTTTGAATATTTTTAGCAAAATATCTCCAAACATTTTATAGATTTCATATTATGGACTAGTGAGATTGCCAAGGTTTCTAAACTTTAAGATAAATTTCCATCCTTAAAACTTTCCTTGGTTATGTGTCACGACCTTGTCAATGAGTATATCAATGTAATAATGTCTAAGAGAGTTATTCATCAATTCAATAAATTTATATAATTGTTATTGAGAATATTTCTGATGAATTACAATGTGCTTTACTTAGATAACATGCTCTATGTTGAATGCCTATTGATATTTAGTTTAATAATATATTGTATATTATTATTTAATTCTGAACTATCATAATTTATCTATTGAAACCTAACTACAGTTACTTGCTTACTTCAATTTATTGAATAGCAAACTTTAAAACTCAATACACAAACAAAGTAGATTATCCATGTATATCTTTGAGGAAATTGTAAGTATACAACCATTCTCTCAACTACGTTAAAATAAACTCAATGAAACTGATAATTCTATCTTAATTAATAATTTATTAAATATTTAAATAATTATTTGTTATATTTATTAATTATTAAAATGTTAAAGAAAGCAAAGCTAAAATTCAAAAATACAGAATACAATCATTTTTAACATATTTTAATTTATGTTTAAATCATTAAATTTTCCCATAATAAAAGTTTGTCATTATTTAATTTCTTAATAATAAATTAATTTAATTAAGTGACACAATTTTTCTATAATTCATATGTTTACCTTACAACATTTATATATGTGAAAGAAAATTGTGGCCTTTAATAATTGTTAATATGTTTTTATCTTTTCGGTTTAGATTCATAGAATTCCAACTCTATCTTGTGCTAAGGATAAAATCCCTTAATGTGCTAACCTTTTTTCAAGTTCTACACTTCAAATAGAAAGTATGCACCTCTAAGGACTTGATCTCTCTATGCCTGCTAAATATAGAGTTAGATGGATCTAGGTTTATAAATATAATACGCAATATTATTCTTAACTTAGATGGAGATATAATGTATTCCTTTTTTTAGGTATAAAAATAAATTAATCAAATCTTTTTATTTGATTGTCTAATAATTTAAAAAAATCGCTTAAAATCTTATTTTTTGATTCTCATAGATAATAAATCTTCCTAATTTTTAAATATTTCAATTATTAAGTCCGTTATTTTTCTTAATAGGAAATTATGAATGCATTGTTGTTTTTGGTTTTAAATATTTAGTTTTTAGTTAAAACTTTTAACTAAAGTATTCTTATTTTTAATAGTATGAATTAAAAGGACACATGTCTACTTCACATCAACCATGGATGGAATCAGAAATCACCTTTATATTAGGCTATGGAATATGTCTATTGACATAATAATAACCATATAAAATAAAATACTTATGCCTAAATTACACAAATAATATTGTAATCAAAGGCTAAATATATAGTAAATATATCAATTTTATAATATATAATTTAAGATTGAGTTTTATTGGGGTCACTTGAAAATTTGCTTGTAGTTTAAGTATTTCCTCTTAACAACTAATCAAAGAAATATTTATAAACAAATCATGAAAAGATTATACAATCAACAAAGTGGGGGAAAGAAAAATCTAACTAATAATGCGGTATATAATTTTTTTTTTTTAATTTAATAAAAAGTATAAATACTCTCTCAAAGTTGGAGACAATGTGAGGAGTGAGCATTTCTTGTTTTTGTAGAGCATTGGATGTTTCCACCACAAGACATGCCACAACAGTTCATAGTCAACGAGGGCTTAAGATTGTGATTGTCAAAAATTCTCTCCCATTGCCCTACTCTTTTGCCTAATTTCTTGGTCTATCTAGAGCTATGACAATGACTATGCATTTCCATCTTGGGAACCAAAAGACATCCATATTAGATGTGGAAAAAAATTTCATTCCCTTGTCTAGAATTGGTACGTTAAATGCCACGTGCTCGAAAGAAGGGGATCTATTTGAGTCAAGAGGTGTACATTTACTGGCTAGGGTGGCCTTAGTCCAAGTATGAATGTTCAATGATTGTTCATGTTCGAAGGACATCAACAAAGTGTTTTCTATACTATTTGAGAGAGAAATATGCCAAGGATATGTTAGAGTGCTATGAAAAATGTTTGACGTAATTCCACAACCAAGTGATTATATTTTGTTTCAATGGATTTTTCACTTGTCATTTTCTTTGTAAGACTAGGTTTATCAAAAATTGTCCATGAATATTGATTTGTTGTTATATTCTAAAGGTTTTTTGTAGTTTTATTTAAATATCTTGAATAAGAGAAGAGGGTTTTATACTAGGTGTTATGCAGAATCTACAACTGTAGACAGAAGTATCTTACCTAGGCCTGGTGGATTGACCTAAAACAACAGAAAGAGAAAGGGAGTAATGTTTTTCTTCAAGTAAATAGATAACAAGATGAAGCTTACTTGGAATATATTGTATGCTTCAATCCTTCTTTATCTTTAATGCTCCAATCCTAACTCTAATCACTATAATTAGAACCTACATAGTCAAATAACACAAGCCAATGATCCACAGAATCTATGCAGCATCTTCTAATCACTTTATTCAATAGATCAACATGGTATTGAAATATATGAAAACATAAAATCATATATATTAAAACAAATGACTCTTTGCATTAATAGAAATGGAGTGAGTTACAACCAAACATAGGTATTAATGTTGTAAAAGAGCTCCGCTAAGTTGACTTGTCCTTTCCTTGTCACAAAGTGCACCTCTAATCACCATAATGCATGGAAATATATCTCTCGGATCAACAACATAAGGGTAGAATCACTCTCTAAAATCCAACCCCTTTCCTATGGATGAGAGTAAATATATAGGTGGAGGAGGTAGTTCATGAATTCTTATCATTTTACCAATATGGGCTTGAGATCCACTCTTGATGGGAGGATGAGATCTAGGGATAAGGAATGAAAAATCCAAGGTAGGATAGGATAGGATTTAAAATTTTTATATGAGGTAAATGGTTACAACATATCCTGGAAGCTTATGGAAGAGGAAGCTTCGAGATTCCTTTTTGTTTACTTGAATTTATATAATAAATGCACCCCAAATACTGAGGAATCTACTGGTGATTAGTACAGGTGTAGAGTAAGGCAAGCTGGTAGTCAACGCTGACTAGTAATGGGCCAGGGTGGGTTGGTCCTTACAATGACTGAAACAAGGTGGTTTCAAGAAGAAACTTAGGGTTTAGAATGTTTCATTCTTAGGGCACTAGTACAAAATGGCTAATTAGTTACTAAAAAAATGACTTAATTTTTCATATAAAAGACCACTTTTCAGTCGATAACCAATAGTAGCTAATTTACAGTCTCTTATAACGCGACCAACTTCTAGTCAGTTTTAGCTTAGTCATTAATTGGTTGTCTCAATTTTACCATCTAGTAATATATTTAGTCATAAATTGGGCTATTAATTTAGTCATTGATTTAGTCATTAATTGCCACAATTAATGACCAAATATACAAAAATATATATTACTATATGGTCATCCAAGAAAACCAATTACTGAGCAAAGAAATATGACCAAAATGTTGGTCGTGTTATAAGGTACTATAAATTAGCTACTAATAGTCATATACATGCAAATTTTAGTTATCGTTTGAAACCAATTAATGACCAAAGAAATATGACTAATTTTTTGTCGTGTTATAAGATGTTGTAAATTAGCTATTAATAATCATATATATGAAAATGTAGTTTTCATTTCTAATAAAAAAATTATCATTTGCAGTAGTTATTTATCTTTTTTTGGTAGTTTTATATGCATTATATAAATGACTAACTTAGTAGTTTATTCATTTCATTTATTTTTATTAATAATCATTATAAACGAATAATTCAGTCATATATTCATTTTATTTTTCTTCATCATTAATCAATATAAAGTACTAATTTAATAGTTTTAGACATATTTTATGTGTTCATTATTAATCAACATAAATTAATTAGTATGATTTTGTGAATAAATTAAAAAAATGGCATACAATGTGCACTCGTTCATCTAATATGAAAATTCAAGTATTACAATATGAGTTTCCAACTTAATATTGGTTGGATTACAATTTACACATGATATGTTGTTTCATCACTTCAAAAAATTATCGTTATGTTGTCAATGCTTTGCAGGTGAATTCACCAACTCTGAAGACTTGACCATCAGTATTTATGTCTGCGTCTTATGTGGGATATTAGCTTTAAGGGTATCACTAGATGGGTTCTCTTCTCTCTGTCTTCGTGAATTCACTCCAATGTTAATGTTCTCCTCTTTCTTCAAATCCTGTTGCTTACCATCAATACTAAGTTCTTTTTCTGAAAACAAAATAAGATACAATGCAGAGTGTAAGACATGAAAGATGATCAAAA
Source organism: Pinus taeda (assembly GCA_000404065.3). Lineage (NCBI taxonomy): Eukaryota > Viridiplantae > Streptophyta > Pinopsida > Pinales > Pinaceae > Pinus > Pinus taeda. Next base: position 66,812 of record APFE031477956.1, on the reverse strand, counting down.
CTAGAATATAAACTAAAGTAGACTATAAAGGATTTATATCACATATATCTCAACATCAACAACATTAAAACCTTTCCCCCCCCCACAAAATCAAGAAACTCGAACAAGTTTTCTTCATTTGAGCAATATTGGCCATTATGTGGCTAGATGACCTGTATAAATAAAGAATAAAATTTCACCATAGAAAATAGCACCTTAGTAACTTGGTATTCAACCTTCAAGGAAATCTTAGGCACAATCATGCCAACTAAATTACATGCTAAAAATATCAAGATGTAAATAACTTTTCAAAAGAAATAATATGAGGTGTGATGTCTAATCCTTGTCATTTTATTTGCAACAACATTTCATTCTCTAATGCAAGAACTTGGTCAAGTATATAAACAACATGTGCTCAAATAACAACGTGAAAGTAAACTTTTCTAATAGTCATGAAAACATTTCAACACAAAATAATTAAAATGATTCCAATCAATATCATGTAATACTAATTTAATCTTCAAGCTTTGGTTGTTGTTTAAATTGACATTATACAAAGTATATCAATTTCATAGTTAAAATACAAAACAAAATCAGAATTAACATTCAAAATATAGTCAAACAATAAAGGGAGGATATCATGGAATGCACATTGAAATTATAAAAAATTTGTTTACCTATCCATCAAGGTATTGACAGGCATTCCTAAAAATTTTTTTTGCCCAAAATAACCATGAGGTGAAAGAATCACAACATGAAAAACCATAGGAGTCCCTACTAGAAACATTTCCAAAGTCGATGGTGGGGGTTCCTAAAGGATCTCCAACAACAAATGAATCATATCCAAGACGTGATCTACATTGTCTCCCTATCCCTTTTCCAGTGTCTTTTCTTGTAACCTGCCCACACCAAAGTCAAGTAACAATCAAACGAAGGAATTGACATTTGTTATATCTATCTATCTATCTATCTATCTATCTATATATCTATCTATCTATCCTATCTATTATATATATATACACACACACACAATTTGAATCTAAATTTTTTTCTAGAATGTGTTAGTTCTTATTTAAAGCCTTCCTGTCATCAGAAGGTATCAATCAAGTAGGAACATCCAAGAAAAAATCAACCTTAATTGTGGTCCCCAAACAATATGTACAATATCAATATTTTTTTGTTTTGGTATCTTGGATAGGAAAAAATAATATATATGCAAAAGAAAAATCCATATATCACTTATGTTCAAACTCAGTATATGGTGTATTCTTAGGTAGTTTTTTAAGATGTTCCCCTGCCTTTACCAAAGTAGATTGTAGCTTGGTTAAACTTTGTATCCTTTCATTCAGCATCAATTTTTGCAACATAAATGTCACACGTTATTCTCTCCAATTTCTCAACATGTTACACATGATAAATTGAAAGTCACATAAAACCAAGAGAAAACCTTTTTCTAACCAAAACAAAAAACAAAACAGTGGCTCTAAGAAAACTTCACACCTTAGAAATTACTACGCCACATGCTTAGGCTAAAGGTGATATTATTTGAATAATATTTAGGTCATATTTAATGGGATAATTGTATGTTTACCACAATGTGAATTTGGTGCTAAAATAAATATATAAATCCAGGTTATTATCAGTGAAATTCAAGTATAATACAGAAAAATAATAACATTACAATGTAGTGGAGAGAGAAGCACCTTCATAATTAGGCTTCTCTATTTTAGTTTGATTTGAGTTTAGTTTGTATTTAAATATATAGTTTTCTCTAAATAAGTGAAATAGAAAGATGAGAATTGAAATAACCCTATGAATTTTTAATCAATTCATATTATATATCTTTAGAATAGTTAGGCATCTTTCTCTGCTATTTGGTAGATATTTATTGTGCATAGAATAATAATGACTTAACTATCATACACAATGACGCAATATATTAACCAAGGAAAGAAAAATGACATGGTTGTGGTATTTGTTTGCTTGAAGGAAATCCAACAACGGTTGCATACTTTTTTAATCACGAAATAGTCTTGAAGACAAATTTTGATTCAAAACTTGAACTCGATTACCCATAGAAGATGGTCATGTTGTTTAAGGAAACGATGAATTGAAGGGCTCAAGGTCTAGCTCCAATTCATGGTTATCCTTTTCACTACAAAATACAAATTTTTCATGACTTTCTTATCTAGGCAAAAAGAAAAGTGAGTTTATATTTGTGCACCTATGATAGTATATGGAAAAGAGAGCAGTGTACCCTAGAGCACCATATCTCTCTCCTCCACAAATACTAGTGTAACCTTAACACTATTGTACAGACTACTAAAGGATGGAATTATTTATTATACTTAACACTATTATACAATTTTCTAACTACAACCCTCCTAAAGGAAGAGCATTGTGGTTGGAATACTATCCAAACCACATAGATAAAGTAACTCTAAGGACACTAAATAAACAAAACCTTGAAAAGCCATGAATGTTTCCTAAAGGACATGAATAACACCATTTTGAGAAGCGATTTTCTAAAGAAATCATTGCCCATAACATTCTTCTTACTTCCCATAATTATCCTCTTTTTGAAAAATGCACTAAATCCTACTCCCAATGCTCCAAAAGATAATTAAAATGGTTGTCATGGTTGTGGTAGCTCTTATTGTGAATAAAATGAGTGATAGGAAGAGGCTTCTTACACAAAAAATAACCAAGACAACAAATGTTAATGTCAATGATAGACTCAATTTAATTATTTTCTAGATGAATTATTGAACAACATAAAGACATATTAACCTTAGATTTATGAATCTTGGAGAGAGACAAAAAACCAAAATACAAATATTTAATATCACCAAAAAACCACAACAAGGTTAACCAACTCCAAATTTAGATAAAAGCATGCATGGGGGCATTTCTAGCTCCAATGGGGCTTGGAAAAGACAAGAGGAACATGGCTAAGGATGTGGCTTCTAACTAAGGAATCATAGGGTAGCCACTTCTTGTAATTAACAACAAATCTCTACCTTAACCTACCTTGTAGTTATCACCTCTGTCAAAATCAGTTCCATCTGTTCTACTGGGGGTATAAAACCAACAAATATATTTGTATATGATGATATGTTTTCTATATTTATAACATTTTATGTCAGAAGATTTTTTATTCTTTTATTTTTTATTTTTCAATCAAGTTACAACACTATACACATTGAATTGCATTACTACTGAAAAGGATATGTGCATACAAACTCAAGGAAGAATAAAAAATAAATTATGCATTTCAATCTTGATAATTCATCAACTTTGACGTCTTAAAATATTTCTAAGTAAGGCCACACATAAAATCAAGAAACCCAATGGCACAAAACTCCTTTTTATGTTCTCAAGGGCACCTGAAGTATCCAATAATGTTGTGTTCCACTCATTTTTCAATTCGTTGATTGCATGTTGTACTGTGGGCCTCAGGAATCAACCGAGTCACCTTGTAAAAAAAACACAAAACACAAAATATAAAATATAAGGACTTAAAAAATCAAAATAAAAGCCACATTGAACCTAAACACACAACAGAGAAGGATAAATATTTTTCTCAAATAAGGTCACTGCTAACTTAAATAAAATAGAAATAATGTGAGTACCAAAGTAGAAATTTACCATGATAATCTGAGGTGTGATGTCTAATCCATGTTGCTTTATTCTCAACATAATTTTAGCCTCTAATGCATGAACTTGGTCAAGTGTATACATAACATGTTCTCAAATAAGAAGATGAAAATGTCATTTTCAAATAATCACAAAAGTATTTTAACACAAAACAACTATAATACTAATATTATCTTCAAGTTTTGGATGTTGTTTAAGTGGATATGATACCAAGTATTTTCAATTTTATAATTAAAAGATAAAACAAAATCAAAGTAAAATTTAAATACGCAGTCAAACAATAATGAGAGGATATCATGGAATGGGCATTGCAATTATAAAAAGTTTTTTTGCCTATCCACTAGTGTCTGGCATTCCTAAAATTAATTTCCCAAAATAACCATGAGGTGAAAGAATCACAAAATTAAAAAAACATAGGAGTCCTTCCTAGAAACATTTCCAAAGTCAATGGATCAGGTGCCTCAAGGATCTCCAACAAAAAATGAATCATATCCAATACATTCTCTGGATTGTCTGCCCATCATTTTTCCAATCCCATTTCCTGTAATCTTCCCACACATGAGTCCAGTAACATTCAAACTAAATATTTTATATTTTTTTAGAAAAAAATGGATATTTGTCAACCATGCTAACTGCATGGTACAAATACTCATAAATATTTGTAGAAAATAATTCAAAGATTTTATATTTTTATAAAATAAATTGGATATTTTTCAATAAGGATAACTACATGGTACATAAATTGTTTTCGAAAATGTATCCATAAATAAAGTGGATCTTACTCATAAATATTTGTAGAATGTGTCAAGCAAGAAACATGTGTTTCTTTGGAGTCCTACTTGTGTGAACGTTTGACATATTTGTTGCATACCTGGTTTTGTTCTTCTTTATTTGAGCTTTGAAGGCCCTTCATCTAGTAAGCCTATAATAAGACTACATGTACAACCATAACACTTACACAAAGGTGGTGCCTGACGTATTCTAGTCCTGTAAGTTAGTAGGGATGCAAAACAATGGAGGTCACACCCATAGAACATAAATTTACAGACTTTCATTGCTAGCCCAACCATTGTGAGTGTGAAAGAGAGTTTTACTGCTTGGAGCATTTGGAGGGCCTAAAAGGTTTCCTAGAAGATTGAACGGGAAATTCCAAGGATTTGAAGTTGGTTTATTTTGAATGATCACTCTTTATGTCAGACCCATCTTACTTTATGAAATAAAAGTCGATACGATGTTATTATTGGTCCTTTCATTTTTCAAAAGAGGAATTAATAAAGTCATTTTTTATGCTCAGACATGGGAATGAGTCTCTTTCTCTAAGCAGAAAAAGCCCACAGTAGCCAATATTCATAGACATGTCATCGAGCACGTCAAGGTGAACATCGCCAACTTTCTCTTCATGAACTTAAGCTTGCAACCCTCTACAACCTAGTTGATGAAGTTGAATTGGAAGAAGGATAAGGCATTTACAAAATACATGTCAGTGGATACACTCACTAGGTTATGCCAAAAAATAAAATGGGAGAAAAAAATTCTCCTTGAGGTTATCCACTTGGGTGTGTAATACTCACTACACCCATTTCCTAATAGGGTTCTCTTAGGAAAAATGAAATCTCTTCATCTTGCTATTTAAAAATCTTGCTTGAAATTTCAACATTTTTCCCAAATTATTCAAGGAATAGACTGAGAAGAAAAGTAGCAAGGCTCAAGAGGTTTGTGAACTTGAGAAATGAAGAGTTAATTAAAAAAAAGTAATCCAAAAAACAACAAAAAATACCCACTAATATATTATATATATTATATTTTTTGCTTGGTTGGTTTAGTGGGATCATGGAAATGAGAAATGACCCTTTCTGAGCCCATGACTATTGCACAAAGATGAAAAAAAATCTCACCAATGAAAATCATGCCTACAATGTTCTTCTCTCTGTCTAAAACTATGCTCTTACTAGAAATGCATTGGAGCTTGTTCTTAATGCTACAAAATATAAGTAAAGTAGTTGTTATTGCTGGAATAATCTTTTATTCTTGATGAAAATCTGAGCAATGAGTGAAATGAAGTGGTTTCTTATAGGAAAAGAGAGGCTGTGAGGGTTTCTAGAGAGTTCTATCTCTATTTATTTTTTCAAATGAATGTAATAATTAAATAATCTAGTTTAGAAACTAAGTGCATGCTATTTCATATTCATTAATCATAATTAATTATTTTTGGGTTTTGTATGGTTCCCACACCCCTCATGGGTGTTTTGGTGGTCCTGAACAATTAAAAAAATATGTTGAAATGTTTTACAAAGTTCAAATATGTTGAAATGGATTTGGTTGTTACATATGGCATTTTCAAATAATGAAACATCACCCCAAACCGTTTTCTAGGAATTTCATACCATTTTAGCATTTTAGAATGTTTTGGGATGGAAATGGGCCCTAGATATGTATTTCCTGCAACTTGGGTGCATGGGTGATCTGGTTTACATACAAGGCAAAATTGAAAATGAAGGAGAAGAAACCCTTTGATAGGTTTTAATTCCCTGGCCATGAACTTTGTATTTATCATGTGTCATTGCTTGAGTGTAGTTTATGGGAGGATTGGACCAAAAAAATAACCAGTCAACATGGTTTCTAATATCAAACTTTCCTTCCCAACAATAGACCAATTTAACACAGTATTAGGTTTTTCCACTTACCTCGTAATATAATTTTGGCCCAATTTTTTGGCTTCCTTCCTTCGTGGTTCCATCTTTCTTGACTAGTTCCAGCACAGGTGTCATAGGGTTACCATATTACGAGAGATAGTATGATTTTACATCATACTATTCAATTCAAATAGCTCTATAAGTGTTGGGATGGGGTCCCCTGGGTCAATTTTGGGGAAAAAGCCAATTTTTTTATATAAATATGTAAGGCCTCCACAAATTGTGGTTGTGGAATGCGTAGCTAGTAAAGAGTCAAAGAGGGTTTTTACCCTCTTTTATGTAAGTTGAGTCAGCTTTTAAAGATCTACCAATGGTTCGCAGACCATGGGATTATATAAATAGGTGTGTCTTAGAGAGTCTAAGGCAATAGAATAGAATGGAAGGATAGAAGTTGTCTATGGGTACAACAGTAGGAGTCTAAGTTAGCGTATAAGGTAGAAGAAATATTGTGGAAATCTATGTGTAGAGGCCTAGAGTAGTGTCCACAGCTGAGTTCAAGGACCCTTGCAACTGAGTGCAGAGGGAAGTCTTGAGTATGTAAACTTTACTGATTATCAATAAAGAAGATTATTACAAAAATTCATGTGTTTATCCATTTACTTCTGTTATAATGTGCTTTATGCTATGATGAATGATGGGTTTATGAAATAATGTTTTATTGATGTGCGACTTTATTGGACCTATATTCTTATGTGAATGCAATTGATGTCAAGTATTTATGCGAAGTTTATATCATTGTATGTTAAAGTTATCTAACACTTAAGCAGATCTGAACAAATATTGGTTTAAGAATAATCTTGGATGCATGTAAGGAGATGATTATCCTATTCAGGGTCTGCAAAAGTAAGTCGTAGACCTTCACAGAGGTCTAGAAACTAGTTAAAGGGAGTTCCATCGATAAGCCATAAAGACTTATCGATCTACATGAAGGTGGATATAGATCACAAAAAGATATTACACTACTCTCTAGGTGCAGAAAATTGGTTCCAACATCCACCCATATTGTTTTGAGTGAGACTTCAGTCCACACTCCATGGATTAATGTAGAAAGGGCTAGTAGTGTAGGGATTTGTTTGGCACAACTAACTCTAAACCTAGGCTAGGAGCCCCTAAGCCAACAAATGGTTTTGTTTCTGGGACTGGGATCTACATAAAGAGACGTGTGATATTGCATCATTGGAATCCGACCGAGAAAGAGATTGAGAAGTGATTGTATAGAAATATCCATGAATTCACAGTGCAAGGAAACAAAAATTCACATCTGACAAAAGAACAGTGCTTGGATAGATATCTGTACATGGAAATACATGATCTTTTCTTCTGCACCTTCCCGATCGAAGTATACAAGTGGATTTCTAAATTGGCAGACAAACAATATAGGTGGAGGCTTAACGATCTAATAGTGTGGACCCCGGAGCTAGTGTGAAGGTTGGAAGCTTCTGAAGATAAGATCGCACCCATTGTTGATCACTTGCTTGATCGAGTCATTGGAGGATTTGTTACAGAGTTCGCGGTTGATACCTCAGTCAGTTACAATGAAGAAGAGTGTCACTTCTTTAAGGGGTTGTGAGGTAAGTACTTGAGATCTTTGAATACTTGGATCAAGGTGCTCTTGTGTGAAAAGCAGGTTATGCCATTACCTTGATGTTTGGATCTACGCGAAAAGGATGAAGTTTTAGAAATCAAGGGAGAATAGGTCCTGAATTAGTCCGTTGATTGGACCTCCTTCAAGTAATGACAAGGGATCAGCCCAGGCCTGACCGCAGAGTGTTGTCCAGTTGACAAGACATGGCTTTCCGCAGATACCTCATCCACCCACACAACCTCCATATTTAGCTCCAAAACATCCACGTTCACCCACACAACCACCACCTTCACCATCATTCAACATGTCGAATACGATGAAGTTGCCCATTTTCGAGGGCTTGGGAAGTGAGGACCCAAATCAGTTTTGGTTTGTTGCGAAGGCTATATCAAAAACACAACAAATTACGAATGATAATATAAAGAAGGCACAACTGGTTACTACTCTGCAAGATCGTGCGCTGACATGGTACATTAATTACTGCACCAATAACCTATAGGCATCATTAGCAGACACTCAAACCTCTCTGAACAAAGAATTAGGTAAGCCTAAGTCTGAATCGCGATCAATAATTGGATTCTAGGAAACCATGATGAGGCTCGACGAAACACACTCAGAATTAAATGAAAGATTGAGGTACTAGATCTGTGAAGCTAATATGAATCTCTCATATAGTCAGCACTGCAAATGGTTTGTAGCCTCACTCCTGCCCCACCTAAGGATTACTTTATCACATCAAAAGATAGGAACTCAGGCAGAAGCCCTGGAGATTGCGATGAGATTACATGAAATGACTATTCAAGACACTTCTTTGGGGGTTCAACAGATACACACAGAGTTGTAGAACCTCTATTTAGAGTTACAGAGCTTGAAAAGGGAGAAAGTGGCTTAGCCGAAGGTGCACAAACAAGTTTGGTGCCTCAAGTGTAAAAGCCAGGGGCACAATAAAGATCATTGTCCTGTCTTCGTGAATTACATCACTAGAGGGGGACCTATGTCCCTAAGGTAGGAAGCTCTAGCAAGACCAAGTACGAGGCTCGTGCTATGGTGCACTATTTATCAAGTAGCTGGAAAACATGTTACAGATAATTTTCATTTTCTGCAAAAGTTTATATAGACACTACAACAATTATTCTACAATTTCTATAAATGGGTGGGCAACGATGAGTGGACACCTACATACCAAATTTAGGCTTAAACACAGCCTCTAGATCAGCGCACTAGAGGAGCTCATGGAGGATATCAGGGGCATGGGCGACGCGAAGGAGGAGGAGGACAGGGAAGAGGTTGAGGGCAAGTTATTTGCTTTAATTGTGGAATGCTAGGACACTACACATGGGAATGTACAAACCAGACTCGCCCGTGATGTCGCTACTTTACTCAATTTGACCATGCAATAGAACAATTCCATATATTGATAGCTAAAATACATGAGAAGAAGGTGCAGCCTTAGCAGCCTACCCAAAATTTATAGATGTTGATGATCGAGCCCTGCAAAGAGGATCCCAATGTGAACATTGTGCTGTGAAGTGGAATGATGAATGGCCATGATAAAGGGAAATGACTTGAAGAAATTGAGGGGGTCCGCAAGGCTGTAGAAAAGGAGGTTGGGTTTGATATGGAGCGCGCGAAGGAAAAATTCATGGAAGTGAAGAAAATCTTCGCTGAAGCCTCTACCTCAAGAGGTCAAGATAAGTTGTCTACAGAGGTTGACCCCTCTGTGCTTACCACCTTTTTGGAGACTTGTATGAAGCCACTGTGTGATAGAAATGATGTGAATGGCCTAAAAGAAATGATAAAGAAGTGTGATGGTAAGGAAACTTCTCTTGAAGGACACCTCACATTCAGAAAGATAGGAAAACAAAAGACAAGAATAGGGTGTGAGATGAGGCTTACCGTACAAATAGGATTCTATGAGTTGGACTAGATTATTTTAGATCTAGGGTCGGATGTGAAAGTTTTTCCTAAACAAACATGGGAAAGGATGGGGAGACATGCGTTGCAATGGTCTCCGATTCAAATGAGGATCGTAAACCAGCAAAATATTATCCCTATGGGGTGATTTCATGGGGTAACCGTAGTTATAGAAGGTGTGAGCGCATTGGTTGACTTTGAAGTGATAGAGATTGTTGATGATAGAAATCCATACCTCATGCTCCTAGGAATTGATTGGGGTATTGACATGAATGGGGTAATCAATTTGAGGAAGCGGACAATATCATTTGAAAGGAAATCACTCTACAATGTATTTCCATTGGACCCTACAGAAGGAGTGCCCTATACTGAACCGGTCCACGACTATGAAAGTGACGATGATTTGGAGCAAATTTATAAGATAACAGTGCGAGATCAAGAGTGGGTTAATCTGACAGCTGATGGATGAATTTCTTGGGACCGTGAAAGCTCCTGTACTTCAGATTTAGACAAAGATTTGGAACATTAGCAAAATAGGCTACATGAAGTATCCACTTTGCATTACAACATGATGATCAAATCATTATGTTGTGTCATCGGAGGTAAGAAATTTTCCTTATTATGATGGTTTAACTAATGTGGATAAATTTTTGGATGCTTTTGAAAGAGAAGTTCCAGAGTATTACTGTTTTTAGGAATTGGACTGGGCACTGCATGCTACACCCACTCAATTGTGGGGTATACACAAAGACGGCTTTGATGAGTGACGCAATTACAGAAGAATGATGAGAACTTAGTTTGATAGGCCTAAAGTATGGGTAAATGAGAAGCATGATGGGAGGAATGATCTACGTGATCACTTGGCTAAATGGACTAAGGTATATGGAACGAAGCCATAGCCAGAATGGGTGCATTTATTCTGTCACACTGTAAAAGTAATCCCAATGAATTGGTATTTGGAGACAGAGCTCCACCATGGCACCGCGGAATGTGATGTCTTAAGAGAAGGGTTTGTGACATCATTTAGCTTTGACTATGGGTTCAAAATCATTAATGAGGCACTGCAAGAGGTTGAGGCAGCAATCTTCATAATACTAGAGGATCCTTTGGAATTTATTCAACCAGATTGGAGCACCTAGCTATGCCATGCCCTGGAGTTCTATAATATGACTGCTGAAGGAGAGGATGAGGATCCAAGGAATATTAAAATTATAGAAACAAAAGGCCACAATGAGGTAGAGGGACCATAGATGGAGAATCTAGACATCATTGTGCCATTGAAAACTAGGCAAGTAAACATTGGCACAGAGGTGGAACCAAACTTTGTGAAGATTGAGGATTATTGGGATGATGCTACAGTAGATGAAGTTGTTGAGTTCCTCCACGAATATCAGGATTTGTTCCCTACAAAATTTTCGGACATGAAAGGGATCATAGGTGACTTGGGAGTGATGAAAATAACTGTAAAACTAGATGCAAAGCATATTAGGTAGAGGCCATATTGCCTTAATCCCAAATATAAGGAAAATGTCCTCTTGGAGTTGGACAAGTTGCTTGAAGCAGGTATTATCAAACTATGGAGGAGTCTAATTGGGTGAGTCCAATGGTAGTTCAAGAAAAGAAGTAGAAGGACAAAATAAGGATTTGCGTGGACTTCAGAAAGCTTAACGATGCATGTGTCCATGATCCCTTTCTGACACGGTTTACTGATGAAGTATTGCACAATGTGGGAGGATAGAAAGTGTATTCCTTCATTGATGGGTTCTTTGGGTACCATCATATTAAGATCACGCCAAAGGGTAGGAGTAAGACAACCTTTGTGACAGAATGGGGTTCTTTATAGTATACAGTAATGCCGTTTGGAATTAAGAATGCACCGGCAATATTCTCTCATGTAGTCATCGCGGTGTTCAAAGAGTTCATTCATAAATTCTTGGAGGTCTATTTTAATGACTAGACAATGTTTGGGCTAGTCAAGCGCCATGTAGACAGTCTTCGCTTAATTTTGGGTACGTACAGAAGGTATCAGATTGTGTTGAACCTGAAGAAATGTTTCTTTTGTGTCCCCTTTTGAATTATGCTTGGTCATGTGGTATGCATGCAAGGACTCATGGTGGAACCTGCCAACATGGCTGTAGTAATCAATTTGGAAGTCCCAAGGAGTGTTAAACAGTTGCAGGCAACACTGAGCCATACTAGGTATTATCGAAAGTTCATCGAGGCTTATGCTCAGACTATCGCACCCATGGAAAATTTGCTAAAAAAGGATGCTACATTATGCTAGAATGAAGAATGTCAGCACAGTCTTGATGTCTTCAAGGAGAAAATGTTTACCGCACTGATACTGGTATTCCCAGACTGGAAGAAAGAATTCCATGTGCACATTGATGCCTCATGTATTGCATTGGGTGCAGTACTGAAACATGATGGCAAAGGAGAACTGGGTCCCCCAATAGCATTTGCAAGCATGAAGTTTTCAAAAGCTAAAAAGCATTATTCGACAACAAAGCATGAAGGGATGGCTATGGTGTACGTGCTCTAGAAATTCAGACATTACCTGTTGAGCAGACATTCCAAGGTGTACACAAACCATTCTACATTGAAATATTTACTCAATAAGCCTATGTTGGTGGAGAAAATATGCAGATGGCTATTTCTATTTTAAGAATATGATTTTGATGTAATTATGAAGCCAGGAAGGTTGAATGTAGGGCCAAACTATGTATCTCTCATTGAAACAGGAGAAGAGCCTAATAATTTAGAGGAAGGGTTGCCTAACACATAACTCTTCGTAGTGCACATAGTGAATAATCACTTTGAGGATATTATCCACTTCCTAACTATAGGAATGGACCCAGAGGGATATACCAGTTAGCAGAAGAAATAATTGGTCATGCTCATGGGAGATTTTTCAATAATTCCAGGTAATTTATATAAAATGGGATCAGATGAGATACTTCAACATTACGTGCCTGATTTTGAACGAAATAGTATCCTCGCTGAAGCTCATGGAGGAGCTGCGGGAGGCCATTATGTAAGAAAAGAAACAACAAAGAAGCTTTTTCACGCTGGGTTGGGGTGGCCGACGTTGCATAAAGATTCTAAAGCATATTGTAGGGCATGCGATGTATGTCAGGGAACAGATAGGCCATTGTGGAGGGATGAATTTCCTTTGAATTCACAGGAGTCATTACAACCATTTGAGAAATGGGCAATCAATTTTGTAGGACCAATTCAACCCGTAGGCAAGAAAACTAGTGCGCGTTATATCATCACCACAAAAGTGTATTTGACCAGATGGGTGGAGGCACAGCCTGTGAAAGACTGTACAAGGGTAACATCACAATTCTTTTTGTTTAAATATGTGTTGCCCAAGTTTGGTTGCATGAAGGTATTTATGAGTGATCATAGTACACATTTTCCCAATGAAATGATTAGTGCACTGATAGAAGAGTTCTAGGTTTACCATCAAAAGAGTACGCCATATCATCCTCAGGAAAATGGAATGGTTGAGGATTTTAATAAGATATTGGAGAATGTGCTAACAAAGGTTTCCATGAGTAGCTGAATGATTGGGACGTGCACGTACCAGTAGTCTTATGAGCATATAGAACTACTTGCAAAATGCTCACAGGCCAGACACCTTTTAGGCTGGTCTATGGTGTGAAAGCTGTAATGGCTATGGAGTATATCATGCCTAGTCTACACATAGTGGCTTTCATAGGAATGGCAAACCGCGGAGCCTTAGAATAATGGCTCACATAGCCAACGGAGCTTGAAGAAGATAGGCTTTTGACTAGATTCCATCAACAGGTTGAGAAGGAATGTGAAACATCTTGGCATGATCAGCACATCAAACTATGCAACTTCAAGGTAAATGACTTATTTTTATTGTATGATAGCAAGTACACTAAGTTTCTAGGAAAGTTTTAGATGCACTGGCTAGGGCCATATGTCTTCCAGGAAATTATAGATGGTGGCGTAGTTCAACTTGAAAAGTTGAATGGAGATCCATTTATGGGAAGAGTAAATGGAAGTTAGTTGAAGCCATAGACAGGGCATTCGACCCAAAGATTGCATGATGGCAAGACAATCTTAATGCTCCAAGAAGCTACAAGGCAGCGCGGGATTATAAACTATACCGCCTAGTTTGTAAAGCTATGTGACAGGGGGATACATGAAAAAAGGAGATGTCATAGTACCAGAAGAGGTGTCAAGGGAGCTGCGCTATAGAGGGAGGTACCATGAAACACAACTAGAAAATAACCATTACAATCACTATTCATGATTTGACTACCAGGAGATAGTTAAGAGGAGCGGGGGGGTGACATTTAAGGCATTTAAAGCTAAAATATTTGAAGATCTACTGTAAAATCATCATTTATGGACAGATTTTTGGGGCAACACTCGAATTTCAATTCGACTTCTCTTATAAATTACACATGCTCGTCTAGCAAAGAACACTTTGCATCCTTATAATTTTTGAGCTGTGTTGTCCAATGCTCATGAATCCTCAGGTTTTCGAACATTTAGTCATGAGCTCTATGTTTGACATGTTACCTGTTATCACTCAGATTTTCCTAGAAGTTGTAAGAAGAGGAAAGGGGTCTGAGGTAACCACAAACCAAATTTTGCATACAGTATCTAGCCAAACTGTACCTAGAGAGGGCTCTCTCTTTAAGGTTTAGCTTTGTTTTATAAGGTTTTAGGCTAGTTATGAAAGCTTTGGGATTTTGAATGGGTTTGGTGGTGAAATTCAATAGCAGATGGGTAGAACTAAATATTTCAGGCCATTGGGCTAATGGAGTCAAAAGAAGATGGCTCAACTGGATTTAGTTTCTCAGCAAAGGGTGGCTTCACAGGGCAAGATAGCTAAACAGGGAACAAATTATAACTTGAAAGGATGGGATGGGTTCAAAAGGGAAGAAGGGAAATGGAAATTAAGGATCCTTCCACATGTTTTGAGAAGGGGGAATGTGGATAATCACCACTAAAAAGAAATTAAGGATTTTTTACTAAATGATCTAAATGATAAACAAAGAAGCAGAAGCAATCAAGAATTCCTTGCCTATCATAGTTTAGAGAAAAACATTAAGAATAAAAACGATTGAAAACAGATTGCAGTTAAGCACTTTCTAAATTATGCTTTTTCATTTTAATATTTAGATATGGAACATAATTGAGATATTAAACAAGAAAACAATAACACATGAGTTACAAAATACTTATTTGTTCGATGTATTGCACTTGAATCCTGTGAAAAGTCCTTTGTATCAATTCTACATCTATCCACCCATGCAAGATTTGGTCCAACAACACTTTATTCCAAAGTAATTAGTTTTACATCAATGTCTAAGAATCCAACCTCAATACTCTGAATGAGGGAGTATTTATACAAAAGTTTTACAATAAAATATCTCATAACAAAGAGAGATATATTCTAGGGTGACTAACTATAATTTACATGAAAATAGAGACAGGTGGTCTCGTAGATAGAAGATAAAGTAAACTGATGGCTTGCTGTCCCTGCTTTTGTGAATGAGCTGGAGGCAAGCCCTAAAATGAGGCATCTTGATGTCTTCCTTGTAAATTCATGTTGGTTGTTCTACTTTTTACTTTCTCGCTGATACACTTTGACCTGTTCTGATACTCTTTACTTGTTTGATCCTTGTTCATCCTCTTTTACCATCTTTGACTGTAGTATATAATGAAAATTTACTTTTTACCAAGGATAAATTACAAAATGTCTAGCATTTATTCCCACCATTTTTCCTGTGGTATTCTGGTCCTTTGAAATTTCCTGAGGATTTCATCAGTCTCAGTGTACTTGAAAAAGGTTGGCTGAATTGGAAATAAATGCTTTAACTCATGCTCAACATAAAAAAGGTCCTCTAAACTATCATAGAGAACTCGACCTGTAGATAGTGCCTTTGGTGCTGATGTACTGGTTGATGAACTTGCCTGGTTATCTACATATCGATCCAATTTGTCAACATAATCTATATGCCTCATTAATTTATCATTGATAACTAAAGGACTGGGTAGCCCTTTGTTCTGCAAAATATTAAATTTCTCCCTAAAAGCATTAATCTCCTCCTACATGTTTTGGCATCTTCTTTCCAAGTTTCGCATTAGAGACCTTTTAGTCAATACCTTTTTCACTTCTAGAATAGTCCTTGTTCTATCATCAATGCCAATTTCTTCCAGCTGATACTTATTCTTGCTATTCAAAAAAATTATAAGCCTGGTGGCTTCCTCAGGCATCCTTCCTAATTCTTCCTTTGTCCTCTGAATTTCTTCCAATGCTACCTTTACTAAATCAATTTATTCAAATATTATTTGTATTGATGGCCAAACATCATTTATTGACTTAGTGATGTTCTCCAAAGAATCTTCTTAATGTCTGCCAAGGGCTTGTCAAATGTGAGGTCTTTTTCTAATGATTTCACCTTCTGTTCTAACCGTTTATTTTCCCTCATCTTTTCTGCAAAATTTATCTTTGAAAGATCATATCTCTATTCTAAGGTAACATATTGTCCTTTTACCTTTTGCAACTCTGAAACTTGGAGCTTCATCTCTTCCATTGATTTTATTAATTCCTTTGTACTTAGACCTGAAGTTCTCGCCTTTTTCCGTTCCTATACCTATACCTATGATTGCTTCAGCTATGGTGAAAGGGACATTGGGTGCCAGAGCTATCACCAGTGTTGAAGGGACTGTAGCGGAGACCACTGGTATCACATTTAGTGGCTGTGAAGTCGACTCTCCCAACTTTCTTTTTAGTGATCTTTCTAATTCTTGCTCGGTCTCCTTCAGTTGTTCATTAAGCTGTAGGACCAAGTCCATAAGCTCCTCTTCAGACTTCTTCTGAACAATTTCTGCAGTTTGTGAATGTCTTGATGGGGATAATTTTAGTTGCTTTCTCAAGGTAGCTATGTCTTCATCTTTTTTCTTTATTAAGGCTTCTGCAGCCTTCACATCCTTTGGATTATGTCCCAATCCAATTACTAACTCTTCTAAGTATTTAATTTTGTTATCTTTAGCCTGTGAGGAGGCTCTCTCCAGTTGTAATTGGCCAGTTGTACTATTTAGAGAATTCTCTAATCTTTGGGCCATCATGGCCTTACCAGTCAAAGTTGAATATAGAATTTCCCTTGTTTGCCTGTGTAGCTCAATTTGATCCAAGGGATGAATATCTTTGACCATGACCTCAAATTTGGTTTGAAGGTAATTTGCAATTGTTTGAGGTTTCTGCACTTTAGGCTTGAAGAGACTCATTTTCATTTTGCCATCCTTGATGTCATAGACTGACATCAACCTATTTTGATTAGTGGGAGCCATTTTTAAGTATTGATTATAGACTTGGATTCTTAATGGTTCATTCCTAGCTTTTATTTCCTTGAATTTCTTTTTAAAATCTAGGTTCTCACTTCCTTGAGGCTTGAAGGATTATACTTCACTACTCTGTTGTCTCTCTAGCTCCTGTCTTCGTGAGCTAGAAGGTGTCCCACCTGCTACGAAAGTCTAGTGGCTATCTACACCTTCTTTTCTTTGGCTGTTTGTGGTTTCTTAAAAAATTTCCTCTTCTGAATGAGGATTTAGCCTGTACCTTTTAGCACTAGGCTGGTCTGATGGGCCATTGGCAGGGGTAGCTACTTTCCTATCTCTCTTTTTGTTCTTTTCCTCATTCAGAGGACTCTGCAAAATTGGGGGCTCTTCTACATTAACTTAAGATGGGTGAGCCTGTGTTTGAGCCTGCTCTTGAGAAGTTTTAGGCTGATTCGACATGACTGATTGCTTTGTTTGTTGGGTGCTAATCTCTGGTCCCTTTCCCTTGGATGTCCTAGTAAGTGGTGTGCTGGTGTCTTGTAAGTGCTTCTGAGAGGTTTCAACTATAGAGGCACTGATTTCTGATGTTGACCTTTGAGATGTTTCAAACTGTAACTATCCAAAAGAATCCAGGTCAAGTGTTTTTTCAAGATCCTTCATCACATTTTCTATATTGACCTGTTCAGCATCAATTTCCACTAAGGTACCTTCCCTCCATTTATCCATATTGGCAAATTATTCGATCTCTGGGATTCTGTGATGTATGTAAGGTGATAGTCTATTATTTGTCCTTCTATCACAGATGAAACTATGGGGATCATAAGGAAACCAACTAAAACTTTTGTGTAGCTTAAGCTAATCTTCTAGAATTTTCTCTACTTCTCTCCATGCTTCCCTAGTGTTGCAGATGAAAGGGCCTAATTGACTTTTGATTCTGAGTTGTGCTTTTTTTTTTGGCTTTGTGAAAGTGAACCAAGTCTAAATTTATCATTTGTATGTAATATTCGAATACAAACAGTCTCATTGGAACATATTTGGGCAGCTTGAATGGGGAAAGCTCACATCCATATACTCTGATTTTTGTATGGTCCTGGTATAAATACCAGTCACCCACTCTGTATTTTTTAGAGAGCTGGAGGATCTTCTTGATATCATCTCTGGTTTTGGGAGGTGAAACGCCTGTCAGCAAGGTAGTTGCTGGGTATACAAACTAATCAATAAACTCATTATAGGAATAAGGGTTGTCATAAGATTTATGGAAGATGGAGGTCCAAAAGATGACAGACCTTGGATTACCCTTAGTATCCAATTTCATGACAAAAAAGGGGAATTTGTCTGATTGGTAGTACAGAATGAGGTGACATATGAAGGTGAAAAACTTGAAGAGCCTTTCATTCTCTAGTCTTGTGAATTGGTCATGAATTTTGTCAGTAATGAATGAGGCATAGTCATACTTGATAGCAGGGGGCTGTTCAGGAGTAAATATAGACATCAACACTAGGGTCAGTTCATCTACATACTCACTAGTGTTGAATCCCATGACTGTAGATATCATATCGACTATGATTTTACCTATATCAGTAAATAAAACTTGCAAATAAGGAGGTGGGTCCTTGGTTTGATATTGCTTTAATATGAAGGTCTGGTAGAGGCGATCAAGTTCAGATTGGGACAATTTAGCTTATTGCTCAAGTAAATGTCCAATGGAAATGGGGGTGAGGGCCTGGCTGGAGTGAAATTACAATATTTTGTTGATTGATTCAGCAATTATTGGGAAAAGGACTATTTGGTTGGGGGACATAACTGCTATGCGGTTGGGGTCATAATTAGCATGGCAATGATGGATTATGTCAGGGAAAACATGGACAGAGGGAAGAAATTATATGGGAAGATTGGATTCCCATAGCCCTATGACATACTGGCCATTCAAGTAGTTATCGCTACATTGACAAAAGACTTTGAGGTGATTTTTATCAGTGGTTAAGTATTTTATCTAGAAGTCCTTATCTGCAAGAGGCAAATAGTCTAAATCTTGATGAGGAGCATTAATGGGTGCAACATTCAAAGCTACCAGGGTTTCCCTTTTTGGTTCTTGTGGATTCAGGAAGGGAACTTAGGTTTTCTTTGTGAAATGGGCAAAGTATAGGGTTTGGGGAACTTAAATGATGAATGTAATAACTGAATTATAATGAATTTGGGCCTTTTTCATCAATTTATAGTGGAAAATAAGTATTTGCAGGGTTTTTATCGAGAAATTAGATAAATACCTATTTTTTGGGGGATGAGCAATGAAATGTAGGTACTGGGTGTGACTGGAGCGCTCTGGGTTGTGTCGACTGCGAAGTTTGGAGTAGGTTGGCAGCTGAAAGTTCAAACTAGTTAACCTCGACGTCTTTGCATGGGCGTATAGGTTTGCAGGATAAAACAATGAAAACGACTTATTTGTTTTATATACAAAGTCAGAGTTGGCAGGCTTTAGGATTCGTACAGGTGGTGTCATCGAAAAATGACATGATGTTTTATCATTTAGTGGGAAGGTGGTAAGTGGTTTGTATCGCACTACTCATGGGAAGAGGGTGGTATTTAGCCTTAGGCCAGCGATTCCATAGAAAAAACGATGTGTGGCAAGGTACTGTGCACAAAGCGGTTTTGTGATCACATGCCAACACGTGGTCACAAAGGGCTATGCAATATGCATTGTGGCAGTCGAATGTTAAGGGCCTGATCAAACAATTGACAGGGATGTGAAGTGACGGTGGTTTAGTATAGGGGGGCCCGATATAATTAAGTATTATTTAATCACATCGAGGGTGGCGGTATTGGCTGGTGAGGCTATTAATTAACCATGAGGGTTAATTAATCCAATTTTGATGTTGCAGGGGGTTAAGGCTATTAATTAGTTCTTGATTTAACTAATTAATTCCTTTTTAAAATGTATTATGGTTATAATTAACCAGAGGTGGGATATATAAGAATTTTGGGATTATTACATAATTACAATAATACGAGAGTGGGTAAACCTTATAAGGGATTTATAAATAATATAAATTAGTAGTTAGTATGACTTTATGAAATGAAAGCGCTAAGTATAAAACGTTTAAAGTGTGTATTTAAACTTAGGCTAAAGTGAAAAAAAGGGTTTTTGTGGAAAATTTTGCAATTTTACTAAGTAAAATAGGATTTTACTTAGGAAAAAATTATGAAGGGGAATGAATGATTTTTATGAATGGTTTAAGTACTTACGCTTTATAAATTATTGGGTCGATGGTCCGGTCCCTCCAAAATTCAGAGAAATGCTCTGAGCCCCTTTAACTTTGTAAATGCCTTTAGTACTTAGGGGAAGTTAGTGAAACTTAAGGGGAAAATGGATAGGGGAATTAATTAATCTGACTTTGTTTCTTTGATGTGTTGTATCCAATGTAAGTTGTGCTTCATCCAAGTGATGAAAGCAAATGATTTAAGCATTAAACTTAACCATTCACCACACATTTGTTCTGCAACCATCATCTACTTACCCTACCTACTTTATCCTTGCATTTTCACTTCTTTATTAGGGTGCACTTAGACTGGCAAACCTTTTTCTCACTTTCTTTCTTTTTACATAATGATATTTATCTAAATATACACTTATTACATCCAAGGGATTTGATTAAACTATCGAGTTCCTTTTTCCAGTCTACCTATCTGCTTATCTGCCAAGATTACACTGTTTGGTCAGATATTTATTCTCTATTTCTACAACATGAAATTGAAAAATGAATTAGCCATGTTTAAACTATTTGACTATTCATGAATTGTGGCATAGGTGACAAACTACACACAATTGTTTATTTTGCAAAATTAAAAGTAGTGGCATTTAGATTTGCACACTTTCCTGGTCTTTCTTTTTATTGGGGTTCATTTCTTTCATTTTTTGACCATCTTTTATTCTTTTTACCCTTTGATTTTTCTTTTAGGGTATACCCTCTTTACATTTTTTAAATTTTTTTATTTTTTGAAAATATGGAAAACCTTTGCAACAAGAAAAGGTATGAAAATATTATATAACTCATAAAGTCAATCATGACATATGACACCTATTGGTATAGGGACCTAACATTATCTAAGGATACCCAGCAGTTCATTCTCAGCACCGTGTCTAGACTAGGCAAAACTAAAAGCAATGGAGGAACTGTCACCTCTGAGGGAGTTTCTCCAGAGGTTGTGACCATGGAGGATCCGGCTACCAAGCCTATGGTGCGAAGATAACCTAGGACGAAGCCTACCCCAGTAAGAGAAGCCTCCAAACCCAAGAAATACAAACAAAAGAGGCAGATGTTGGTTCACGAGTCACCGAGGAAGCATTTTGCTTCCCAAACCCAGAAGAAAGGAAAACAACATGCAAAGGATAATGGGAAAGTGGTTGATTTGGAGGCCGAAGAAGGGGTGGAGGATATAGATGCTGAGGGCGTGGAGCTTATCTCCAATTTGTCAAATTATATCCGTCTGCGTAATGGAAAAGTGAAGATAACCAAAGACCCAAACGTAGGGAAATGCCTCCTAAACACGCCCCTGGTGCCAAAGGACATCACCTTCGAAGATCTGAGCTTGGCATGGGTGAGTCATGATATTTGTGTTGGGGGCCTATTGGGGTGGGGTCCCCTAGGTCAATTTTGTGGCAAAAGACCAAATTTTGATGTATAAAGATGTAAAGCCTCTGTAAACTATGGTCACAGAGCACGTAGCTAATAAAGAGTCAAAAAGGGTTTTTACCCTCTTTTATGTAAGTTGAATTAGCTTTTAAAGATCTACCCATGGTCCATGGACAATGGGATTGTATAAATAGGTTTGTCTTAGAGAGTCTAAGGAAATAGAATAGAATGTGAGGATAGAAGTTGTCTATGGGTACAATAAAAGGAGTCTATATTAGCGCACAAGGTAGAAGAAAGGCTCTACAGCTGTGTGCATAGAGGCCTAGTGTAGTGTCTACAACTGAGTGCGTGGACCCTTGTAGCTGAGTGTGTAAGGAAATCTTAAGTCTGTAAACTTAACTGATTATCAATAAAGAAGATTGTTACAAAAATTCTTATGTTTATCCATTTACTTATGTTATAATGTGCTTTATGCTATGATGAATGATCGGTTTATGAAATAATGTTGTATTGATGCATGGCTTTACTGAATCTATATTGTTATGTGAATGCAATTGATGTCAAGTCTTTATGCAAAGATTATATTGTTGCATGTTAAAATTATCTAACACTTATGCAGATTTGAACAAATACTAGATTAAGAATAATCTTGGATGCACGTTAGGAGTTTATTAGCTTGTTCAGGGTCTGCAAAAGCCAGTCGTAGACCTTTGCAGAGGTCTAGAAGCTAGTTAAAGGGAGTTCCATAAATAACCCATAAAGTCTTATCAATTTGCACAAAGGCATATCTAGATCACAAAAAGACATCACAGTGGTCTCTAGGTGCGGAAACTTGGTTCCAACATCTCCCCATACTGTTTTGGGTGAGAGTTCAATCTGCTTTTTGTGACTCGATGCCAAAAGGGCTAGTAATGTAGGGATTTGTTTGGCACAACTAAATCTAAACCTGGGTCAGGACCCCCTAAGCCAAAAATAATCCCCAAAGGATACCTATTGATTTGAAGGAAAATTGCTTGATGAGTACGTAGGGAACTAATTGAGTTGTAAGGTTAATATGGTTGCATGTAAAGTTAATGCACAACTTAAAGGGTAAAAGAGATGGAACCTAAAGACCTTGAAACATGAAATCTCAAGATTGTTGTTGGGTGCTGCATCTTTTTCTTTTTAGAAAAATGCCTTCTCTTGGGAGCTGTGTTCGCACTATGGACTAAGTAAATATCAAAATCCAACATTATGGACAACTAGATAAATACCAAATTATTTCTATTGTAGCTAAAATATATTTTATATAGATCTACAGTAATATTCTCATCTTTACCCAATTTTCTGCTGTTTTAGGAAAATTTTAGTGCATCTCCAATTCTCTTCTTTTAGGGTCCCCTTTTTTATGTTATGATTCAAGATGTGTATCCCTTCTTTTGACATCGTCAAAACTTATGTATAATGAGAAAAGTGATAGCTCCGTGTCTATGGTTTGAGAAGATGTCACATAAATGTGGTAGAATAAGATTTTTGTTGCGCTAATAGGCCTTATGCCTATGACCTAACCATCTTCATGCTCACTCTCCTTCATGTTTCTAGAGTCAAATTTCTACATAAGAAAAGATGAAAAAAAAAGATTCAGTGTGAGCATACCTGATCACAAGCTTTTGTGATTTGGGTAAGAGTAATGAGAGAATAATGTTGTTTTCACCAATCAAGATCATCCAAATACATAGGAAACAACTCATAAAAAAAGGGGACGATGGTATTTCCTCCTATAGAAATAGCCAAGATGATCCAATAACTCTTAACCAACACTGTAATTACTTGATTTAATGGCACCCTTGCCTTTAGTATTGGCATCATTCCTGGAAGGATCATCCTCAATATTGAGAATCATTTTCATAAGAATAGCAAAAGTCCTATCAATGAAATGGGGGATTTTGTGCATAATTTAGGGGGCATGCTCTCAATCCTCTACGAGGGTAATAATGAACTCTATGGTGAGATATAAAGTTCCCCCTTCTAGAGTCTTCGACTCAATGATCTGTAGCATGCTTCTGACCATGTTAACAATCTAGTGGTGGAGGAGCCATGGCTTGGTGCTTCTCTTTGCAGATGTTTAAAATCGGGGCCTTGGACCAACCTTCTCATGGCCTAGAGCCACCATCTTTTAGAAAATAGTACGATACCTTCCGTGCTAAAAATTGGATATCCAAAACCTGGCCTTATACAAAAGAGTAATTGGTCCATTCCCCCATGACAAAGGTGGACAGCTGAGACTGTACTATGCTCCCATCCTGTATGGATCAAACTGTAATAATATGCTTCCATCTCATACCCACCAAATTAGCCTATCTATTAGGAGACATATATTTACTATCTAAGGTCTATTAAAATGGGCATATCGAATAGCTTACCCACAACCATATTTCTTAGCAACATATCTTATAGAGCCAGATTCTGTCTTTTGAAAGCTAGATCCAAATACTAAGTTTAGATATCAAGATCGCTCTCCTCGCATTCCTTTAAATAAGGATCCAAACCATGCTTCTGGGATGGGGAAGCCTATAGTCTCAACACGGTGATACAACTCACCGTTGCTACTCCAAGACAAGGGAGACTTAGGAGCAATTGTAGTGGTGGGGGTGCCCCATCGGTCTTCCATTGTGGAGTGGCTTCATGAATTATGGGATTTAGATGAGCTTTGATTCTTGGCTAATTGTCATCAAACAAAAGAAAATTATTATGTTCCTGGCATGACCTGCTGGCACATTTACCATGACTCTACATGATTTTCTTATTTGGGGATGATGTTGTGACTGACAAATCCCTCTCCTGTATGATAGCAGATAAGCAAGATATTGCATATCTAAACTGATATAACTTAAAACTCCAAATGGGTACACTTCTCAAGTCTAATCGGAGACTGTATAGAAATTATATATCTATTCAGGATATTCAACCCCCATTGCTGAAAAACATGATGTTGTTAGTTAGTAATTTGAATTCAATCTTTATAATCTTAGATTTAAATAGGCTAAATGTTATCAACCGAGAAATAAATAGCCTAGCTTAGGATCTTTCAAATCAGGCGAGTTCGTAAGGCTTCACGGGATTGATAATACCATCCCATTTTGTACTGTCTTCTTGGGTTAATGGTATAATTTTTTTAATTACTAAACTAGAAACAAAAAATGCAATACATCTACAATGAAACACAAATACCTTATCTTGTCGAAGATCATGTATATTATGTTCCTCAATAAATTCAAATATGTCAAGTTTCCTCACTTGGTTACATGTTTAAGCTAAATATTAGATCAATAACTGCAGTATAGAAGAAATTAAAAAGTTACAACTAAGCCTACCACTAACTTATTAAAAATATAAGTGAAAGAAATTTGTAGGCAATAATTTCAAATGTTCTATATGTTCTTGCTGTGAATGTATTTTAAAGAAAATGATATTTCTGAGTTGAAGGATATCCAAAATATAATGAGACATACATCTGGATATATTGAAAAATCTTCCTCGTACTATTTATCAATGACATACAAGTTAGCTAGGGCCTGCATATAGAAAATAAACATATGTTAATATTCAATCCTTTGCTTCCTTTAGTTAAAAATTTGGAGTAATCATGAAATGAAGACAATTATTCAATATTTATGTCGATCATCTATGTTATGAGGATTACATGTACATTGGTTGAGTGACATTTGTGAAATCACTAGTTGTATGCAGTTGTCCTAGCAGTAGATGATAGTTCAATAACTAAAATCATTGTGTTGCATGTCTGTATGTGTGACTCTTGTGCAAATATTAGAATAGTTTATAGTAAAACTTTTAGTCTTCATTTTCCCCCATTCTTGGGGTTTGTGTGTGCACCACGAAGTTTGATGAAATTGCTCATATTGTAGCTTAAAACAAGAACTTTTCAATACAAGAAATCTTATTAAGAATTGATACAAAGAACCTCAAAAATGGGGGAACATGGGGGTAAGAAAGTTTTAAAAAGGCTATTAATAGCAATAACAATGATACATGCAAATATGTAGATAACAACAACTAAAATTATCCATATCATGAAAACTGCCTAGACAAAATTTTGAACCAACAATAACACAAACATCATAGAAAGCCTTTTTTATGTGTTCCTTGGTAAAAGTACAAAATAATTCTCATAACGAAATTATCAATCCGCAAAAAAGTATTGAATTTGAAGCTAATGATTTCAGAATGCTACCTCTTTCAAAGTTGGAA
Source organism: Pinus taeda (assembly GCA_000404065.3). NCBI lineage: Eukaryota > Viridiplantae > Streptophyta > Pinopsida > Pinales > Pinaceae > Pinus > Pinus taeda. The sequence continues at coordinate 40,776 of APFE031477956.1, read as the reverse complement.
TCATGAAACTCATGTTTAGCTATTGTTCTGTAGTAGATATTATAATGGATGCATTTTATATAGATGATGGGCAATTGTGAATTGTTGACAAGAATTCCTTGTGAAAAGTTGAATTTGTGGCTAGAGCTAGAATATCCATGTGAAAGAAAAGAAAACAGTAGCCACTAAAGCCTAAAGATTAAAACGAAAGTATCATCATCAATTTCTCTGCATATAAGATTCCATTATAACTCAATATCTTAAAGGATGCCTCTAGAAAAAAATAAAATAATGGCTTGATTTTATCTAGTGCTATACCTCATATGCAGTATCTCAGAGTTGATGGTTCTTGGTGGGAATATAAGGAACTAAAATTGATAATCGTCGATGTTAGGAAAATTCAAACACCCATCTATAACAAATTAACTTCTATCCTTTTCCGAGACCTTAATTGATAACATACCAAACATAAAATAAATATAACTTTCCCATGAAATGGTTGATCCTCGCAATATTTTTGCGCATATAGTTGTTTCTTGTGCATATTTCCATGTTTAAATTAAGTGATCAAGGTATGATAACCCTACCTACAAGAATGGAAATTCATAAAATAATAACTCAAGGAAAAAGAAGCATAGTCATAAATAAAAAAATATAACAAATTTACCTTAAGCAGCATAATAATAAATTTAGAAATTATTCTATTGTAGACAGGGTGTGATCCACATGAAACATTTATTGATGCAGACTTTGTCAATCTCGATCATTAGCAATGTAAGATCATACATCAAGCCACAAGAAGTTGTACTCAAAATTTGGATGGTGAACTATCACAGAAGATATGTAGCCAAGAGGAAAAGTTAAAAATTCTCATAAATCACCTTATCCCTCAACTCCAAAACTTGTAACTTCATGTTCTTTATTTGGTCCTCACTTAACCTTACTTGCAACTCCTTTACTACAATTTTTTTCACTAGAAACTTCCAAGATTTTGACTGTAGTATTGATGATCCAAAAAGTTTTTTCACCCAAAAATTGAGTGCGAGTCTTGCTTCCTATCTTTTCTAACTCTTATCATCTTCATGTGATCCAAGTAGACAAAGACTCGACCTATTTCCAGCAGTAGATCGTAGGTTGTGGAAGGGGTGTGCCTCTTTAACACACCGAGATAGACAACGCTTCCATCCTCCTTTTTAGAATATACCTACCAAGAATTGGCCTTTTGATGCTATTTCCCAACCACTATAGATCCATGATATGGGTACCAAGTCTTCCTTCACAGTGAGAGGCTCTAATTAGGTAAGTTGTGAGTAGTACCCATTAAGAGTCCATACACAAAAAATGGAGATGAATTGTTAGGATCATCAAGTATATTCACATTGTTTCATATACGCACAACTTCAAATGCATCTCTTATAGGCACTCCTAGGAGAGATTGATACCCTTACCCAGCATTACCTTATTCAAAAGGAATAGCCCTAGAAACATAATTACCTAATATTATTTCTTACAAACAACCCAAGAACCAACCCATTATAGTGGAATTCACTACTAGAGACAAGTACTGTGTACAGAGCCGGAAACTTGTACCTTCCTTTTATCGAAGTTTATATTTCACTGCTCAGTTTCTACACCCCTATTATTGTATGAGTAAGGCACCACCAAAAATGCATTAATGAAAGGGGTGGATCTATCACGTGAATGTATTTCCCATCTAAGTTGACCTAGATGATCTGTTGGTATCTTACTGATCTAAGCAGTATCTTGTTGCTCTTACTTGGATTCATGATGAGCAACACCTCTTCCTGACCTCTCTTCTCATTTTCGCGCCCATGAGGTGCATTATTAAGGATCAACCTCAAAGAAAATGGTTTTTATAAACCCTCTTACAGGTTTAAATCTCTATTAATTGCTTAAAGCTCATTAAATTTTTATCCTAAAGAATCTATTTTTTTTTTTTTTGTTTTAGGTTGGGTTTAGGCTTTTTTGGGTTCATAGTGTAAGCCATAAAATATGCTTGGGTTTTATTTTTTTCTCAGGTCTTTTAATTTAAATTAACAATTTTAATATACATTGGATTAAAGTAGGGAGCATAGATTGTGGTATTGAACTAACTATCTTTTAATTTCCATTTATAATTCATGTAAATAGAAGTAAATTATCTAAAATAATTAGTGGTATTCTATGTTCATGGGGCATAAAATAGATGATACAGGGTGTTTAGTTAAGGCATTTTGTGTTGTTATGGTCACTAATTTTAAAATCCTTAGGCAAAAATATAGTCATGTTAAGAGCTCACCTGGCCTAGGCCAGATGATATCCACTCATGATTTGAGTGGCTTAGATGTCCTTGGGTCTTGATTACTCAAGCTAAAGGTTAAGTGTGAAGTTATCTCAAGGCTCACACAATTTACCAAAAAACAATATATTAGTGCTAATTGATAAAGAATCCAATTTTCCCTTTTTTATATGATGTGGGTTCGTCCATTGGCAATGGGAGATAGTTCAAATTATCATTCGAAGTTTGTAATAAACCATGCAAGTATTGGTATTATGAAAAACATGAATCAGTCAAGTATTGAGAATGACATAAAAGGCTTAGAAAGAGAAATTCTGCAAGTACTTGAATGCTCAAACACTCATCAAGATAAGGAAGACACTAGTGCAACTAAACTTTCTTCTCCAACAATTGTTGGACCTAAATTTCTCTATAAAAAAACTATGGTACGATTAAAGGAGAGACTTGAGCTAGTTGATTCTCTGAGGCAAGCGATGGATTCAGTACCATAATATTTGGGGCATTTGGGTTTGCGACTGAGTCAAAGGAATAATATGCCATCTTGGTGGAAAGTAGGCCATCATGATAAGGAATTGGTGAAGGGTGTATTAGCACATGGTTTTAGGTGTTGGGAGGCTATCTTTGAAGATAATAACCTAAAATTCATAGTTTCTGATTCTTTTTCAGAGATTGGTCATCACCCAAATCCTAAATATTTCATGAAGCACCTCATATTTATTGGAAGTCATCTGTGTCATCATCTTTGTAAGCTCAAGGCTTGGCCTAAGCGAACAAGGAGAATGAAATCTCCACAAACCCTAGGGGTTTCAAGAATTCTCATCCTTACATTCCATGAACTCCAAATGGGAGGCCTATTGTTCCACTTCCTCTAACAGAACATCTTACCATTGTGGATCTTGGGACAATTGAATATAAACGTACTGGATTTCATACAGACCAACACATATTCCCTATTGGCTATAAATCTATAAGAAACTATGCTAATATGGAAAAAAAGGATGCACGGAATACATACATCTATACAATTCCTCACAGTGGAAGTGTATGTCCTATTTTTCATGTAGTTCTAGATGACAACCTTGAAACATTCATTCAAAGTGATTATGCATCTAGTGCATGGGATGTTGTTTGTAGAACTGGCAATAAGATGCATGGAATTGAACGCAACAAGATCACCATCAACAAGATGAAGATGTTCAACCTCTCACATTGTACAGGTATTTAGTTATTACGTGAGTAGCCTGGAGTAGAGTACTATTCTACCTTCTTCTTTGACTATCCCAGTTTTGGATCTCACTATCGAAAAAAATCAATTAGTACCCCAATTATTCCTTCTGTACATGATGGTTACAAATTTAGAGATACTGAGGTGAAGCAAAATCCAATGAGTAACTTTGAAGATTAGTTAGTGAAATCATTATCTAACTCATCTGAAGAAGCATAGAACAACGATTCATCTGATGAGTGGATGGTTCTTATCAGGGTATCAGTTTAGATAAGATGGCTGAAGATCAAAGTTTCACTAGAAGAAACATGTTATTTCGTTCATGTTATAGGGAAAGAGCTTATCTTGACATAAATGCAGACCCAGAGGAGCTTGAATCACCATAAACATATAAATATATAGTACAAGGAAAAACTTTCACACTAGACTTCTACTACAGGTTGATATTTCATGAATGACCAAGCTTCATTTATATTCCTTTAAGATGGCATGTTGTGGAATCTGGTTTGGCTTACTTTTCACCATGATATTATAGCATTGGATGTATATTATGACATATTAGAGTCTTAAAGAACATTCAATTTCATTGTCAAAATTAGATCACATTGTATCTTGGAAATTAGGGATGTGTTGACTTATGATTTGATTTTCATTCACGTGTTGTTTCCTGCTTTTGTTTTGTGACGAATTTTCTAGAGAGCTAGAGTGTTTGGAAGTGAGAGTCTTTTGGGAATTATTTGAATACGAGTGTGATAATTTATGATAATTTCCTATGGCTGACAAAACCTTGATATATTTTTGGATTTTAAATAGTTAATTGATTTTTTTATATTAAAAAAAAAATACTCAATTAATTAAAAATCATTTTAGATTATATTCTCAAATTAAAAGTAGTTTTAATTTTTGTCAAGAAAATCAAAGTGGCCCTTGTATGGAGTATATTACCAATTTTGTTTAGTGTACAATCATTTGAAGGATATTTCCAATTGTGTTGATCAGTGTTCAAGTTAAGGTCGTTGAATGAAGAATGATTGACCTCCTAGGAGAACAAGAGGCCAATATTATGTGATATCTATGATGAACAATTTTACTACAATATGTGAAAAGAGATTAAATAATATGAAAATAAATCAAAAGGGGTTAGGCCTCTTTAGTCACCTACAATGTCATGATCCTCCTATAAAATATAAAAAATGTATTTACATCTCCACACATACATATAACAAAAGGAAATTAGCAGCATGAGGGAAAAGATAAATATAACTAGGATATAAAAATTGTCTTTGGCTCCTAGTAAAAGGATACCAATCTCACACCACACAAACACGGTTGAAGCCTTCCTTTGAAGTGATAATTTAAGGAGAGGATTAAACAAAGTGTGATGAAAGTATGCTTCTCAACACTCAAATAAGCATGTGAGTGTGGCATGTCACAATAGACTTGAATATAATTCTTCCTCTACTTACAAGATTTGGCAATAGAATGGAGCTCGTTGTCATAGGTTGGGTAATTACGAAAACCATCATAGACTGTATTCCTATGATAGACCATCGAAAGTTCATGTAGTGTGGCCACTACATCAATGACATGAATGATTGGCTCATAGAGTCACTTATGTGTAGCCATTCATCGACGAAAGCTACTTCCCCAATGGGATGTAAGTGAAAATTTATAGTTGCAATGGTGAGAATAATGGCCTCGAAGATAATATTGTTTCCATAAATAGAGAACCAAAAATAGGCTCATGCATGCCATAAATATCTATTGGAGGTGTTGCAATAAAAGTAATACTGAATACAAAACTTGTGGTCAGTAGGATAGGGATCATCAATATGTTGAATGATCCAATGTAAATATGGTTTTTATTACTAGTGATCTAGTCACATAAAAGACCCTATAAATTTGTGCTTTGGGATATCCCTAGGATTCAATAAGAAATCCCAAGTGAGAGGATTCATTGCTAAGGTGGAAGTGGAATCAACCCAAAGTTTACCCAAAGTGAAACCATTAATTTAATTACATAATAGGAGTTATTATTATGAGGGAAGGAGAGAAAGGCCTTTGCTTCTAAAATGAAGCTTCTCATGCTCAAGGGCCATGGATTTAGCAGTGAACAACTGCATAGATCCTCTCTAAATAATCTTAGGGATATATGGTATATCTATTCCATTAGGAATCTTTTCACACCATGTATAGAAGTCAAGGAATGTACCATGAGTAAGGGAGGTAAAAAGGGAATTAGGCCTTACAAGAATCATTTTAGTCTCAAGGGCTATGAGATAGAATTAAATACCACATTGAACTGATTTAATGGATGTTTGGTCTTAAGTCAGGATATGGGCACCATAGGAGGTGTTTTTCACCACATACGGGAGTTAGTGTCTATGATATGGTTAGGAGAGGAAACCAAGGGCCTTAGTCCCTCAATTAATCTTTCTCATGCTCAATTGTCATGAAAAATACCTCTAACATGGAATATGGGGATTTATTATGTTTTTAATAATAAGAATGGGTCTCATGGCCTTTACTATGGACAAGGAAGGAAATTAAAGAAAAAGGACTTAAGCCCTAAATAATTAGTAGCCATAAAAAAGGCTTTAAACCACCACATTAATTAGATTTTCTAAGGGATATTATTTGTCCTATGGGAGGGACATTTCTACCATTCAAAGCTTTTGCACCACACCATGATTGGGTCTTGGAGTCTCATCATTGGACCTTTATAATCAAATTAGGAGGCTTTCAAATCACATATGATGCTTACAAGTGTAGGTTTGGTCAAAATCGAAACATAAGGTGCTTAGGCCTTATTTGAATATTTGATGATAAATATTTGTGAAATAGTTCCCACACATGACCTCTACAGGGGATCTTAGACCCCTATTGGGGGATATTTAGTGTCATTAGTATGTTTTACATAGTGAGAATGGGTCTTGGGATTGTACCATGGCAAAGGGATGGAAACAATGTCCTTAAGCCCAAAATGAAACCTCTTTGGCTTACATTGCATGAAAAATACCATAAAGAACAATAAAGGATTTTAGGCCTCCATCTAGGATAAGGGTTCCATTATGAGGTTTTCCACGTCATATATGGGAGTTAGGGCTTATATCTTGGCCCAGGAATGGAAAAGGGCCTTAGGTATAAAACAAGTCTTTCTCATGTTTAATGTTCATGAAAAAGACATTAGAATGGGAATATGGGCAAAATCAGTATGTTTTCCATAATAAGAATGAGTTTTATGGCCTCTACAATGGATAGGGAAGGACAAAAAGAACTTATTCCCTAAACAAAATTTCTCTAGTTCAATGGAAATGAATAAGGGCTCAAACCACCATACATATCCTATCTAATATATATCTACCCTTCAGGTGCATTATGGGTGTTATTTTAAGTTTTCATTTGTCCTAGTTGGGTCTTGGGGCCTCTAAGGTTAGCCTCAATATCATTACAAGGTTTTTTACAACATGTATGTCACTTACGGCCTTAACCATGGTCAGGGAAGGACCATATGGTTCTTGAGTCATATTTGAATATTCCCATGATCAATATTCTTGAACAAGTATTTGAATTACAACACAGAACATCAAATTATATCTTCAAAGTATAAGGGCATTTTTCGTTGGTTTGGTGCTTGAATAATATAAAGAGTAATTTTCAAAATTTCCACACAATTATGGTATTGTTCTTGAAATGATAGTTGATTAGCAACTTTATCGGTTCCTAGGCTCTTTGGTTTGGTGCTTGAAGAAGATAAATAGTAATTTTCAAACTTTCCACACAACTAAGGTATTACTCTTGAAAACTAAGGTATTACTCTGGAATTGATAGTTGATTAGCAACTTTTCCAGTTCTCTTTAATGGTTAGTTGGGGTAAAGGCCATTTTATAAGATATTTTTTTTGGCTTTTAGGGTTCAACAATGGTCATCAAAATTAATGTAGGGAATAAATTGTAGATATATTTATATATTTATTTTAAAATTTTCATAATTATTCAAAAAGTAAAGAAGGTATACATATATTTATAGGTGGTGTTTTTTTCTCACAATGTTAAATTAGGTGTTAATCTAATATTGAGGAAGATGGTTTTTTATTTTTATTTTTTATTCTCGATAATGTATTCTTCTCTGTGTGGGTATTCATCATAATGTATTTAAATCAATTGTAAGCCTTTGAATTTAATTCCTTGTGAATGTGATCAAAGGATATAATCTTGAATGTTCTAATCAAATCCATAACTCTAATCATCTATTGATCCAATAAAGAAATGTTCAAGGAAGTATAACCTTTCAACCAATTTATAAAAAACTTTGAATCCCCTATTGCTTGTAATTTCATATTGTTGATGTGACAAAATTAAAAGACTAACATAAATGACCAATATTATTGTAGTGCTTTTCAGGTAGTCGTATTTTTGTTCCTAAACTAAATTAGTCATTCATGTTAGTAACTTTTAGTTGCATTAGTTATTATCTAGTTGTATATTTTAACCCGAGACTAAATTAGTCATTTATGTTAGTCGTTTTTAGTATGGTCACTTCAAATTGCTCATTTTTTGTAGTATTTCACTAGGAAAAGTTATGGTGACTAACGTTTTTAGTCACAATGTCACTAATTTCATAATTTTCTACTAGTGGGGATTTGTCCAGGGATGATGAAAAAGGGGTTAAAGGATGTTGATTGATCCAGTTGATGTCATATTGACCATATGTGACAAAATGGCCTGTAAAATTTTTCCCCCTAAAGTGCAAAATTAGAAATTATCTCTGATGATTGAAGTGCTTTACCTTTCGATAAGTCAGGATCAAGAACAACCAGTGAGATCATCATCTGTTACAATACATTTACATCATGACATATATTATGAGGGAGGCATAGCCATACTCACCACATAAGCTAGCATTACATGTATAATGATCAAAAGACACATCCATGGATGACAAATGGTGGACCCATGACTCAATGACTACCTGTACAATCATAGCCATCAAACATTGTGATCTTGTATTATTCTTGAAATTACAGCTCACATGGATGAACTATATCTGGGGTCTTCTATCTTGTTCACATGGCCAACCAATGTATGATTCTAACATTGTGAATCAATGAGATGGAGTCAAACATGGTATACACCATCTGATTACCAACCAATGATGTAAGCCTTTAACATACACAAGAGAAACCATTGTTGATGTTAATGGATCTCAAGGTATTCTAGTACAATCTGTATGGTGTGAGTAAATGAGTTGATGTCGAACACCACATAGAATATTTCGGTTGAAGGCCAACGATGTCAACCTATTGCCAAGAGAGAAGAAATTTTCCATTATTGTATGCAAGCACTAAGGTACCAAGGGTTATTTCTACGTGAACTTACTAGATTATGAGATAATGTTGACAGGAAGTGACTAGTCAGAGGAGGGCCTTGATGTATCCCCCATCAATGACACAAAACATGTATGATGGTTTGAGACAAAATGATGTTGATAGAGAAATGGATCAGGAAATTTAAACATGGAATAGAGGCTTAAGAGTATTGTATCAAAGATTGATTGAATGACTTCTCTTGAACACAAAAATGACCATGAATGTAGTTGGCAGCATTTACCCAAAACTAAAAATAGAGGCTTTGAAAAGGTATGATAAAAAAATAAAAGAATATTCCCCAACCCAAAAACCATGAAGATGAAGTGGAAGAGTGTCATGTTCAAGATTAACTCGCTGCCATTAACAAATGGAGTACCCTATTTTCCAAATTTCCCCAACCATACTGGCTAATACCTGTTTATTTTTTTAAAAAGCTTGAGGAGGATAACATATGCTTGATATGTAAGTTTATACTTTAGATGAATACCTCTAAGAATATTTAATGAACCCAAAGAAGGAGTGGCTTGATCCCATCATGAATTATAAGTATCATTTTTCAATGTTTCAATGAGTCCAATGAAGGTATAACTTGGCATCTTTTTCATGATTAGAGAGTTTGAAAAAGAGGCAGAAAAGAAAAATCTAGATGTTCCTTTTTGTAAATAGTCCCTTAGGTACAAAAAGGCAGAAGATAATACCAAAGAGAACCTATTAGCCATGTTTGACTAAGGTATTAATTTTTCTAAAGTAGTCTATCTCAGTCCGAAAAAGGGTTAAACTTATACTGAGTAGACGAATTTTCATTTATTTCGACGAGTTTAAAAAGACAAGTACTCAATAATATTTTCATATTTTGGGAGTTTGAAAAGAGATGAAAGAGGACTCCAGGGGGTTCATAGGTTTACGGAGCTTGAAAAAGTGTTAAAAATGTTATCCTCGGTCAAAATAATCTATTCAAAACATGGCAAATTCCATCAAACAACAATCGACCTTCTCAGAACATCATAAAAAGGATTAAAAATACCCATTTCATGGTAGAAATGGGTTGTAACTAGGTCAAAACATTAAATGTGAATAAAATAATGGAAGAAATAATCATAAATATTCAAAATGACTATTCATTTTTACCATTTTACATTTACCTTGAACATTGAGAGTTATGAGTAGTTTTCCCCTCGATCTTTTGTAGCTGATTGTGATCAGTCTGGTGGATTGTTTTAAGCATCATCATTTCTAGGTAAGAGATATACCTTTCTCTTTCAATTCATGATCTCATTTTGCGTTTTCATGGAAGTTTTAGGCATCTTTGAGGGCCTTTGGGTTTAAGAAACTCACCCTAGGACCAAAGAAGTCCCAAATGGTTGAAAGGTGTGTTGCATGTAAGTGAGGATATACTGCAATGGAGGGGTGCAAGACGTTGCCTCTCCCCTTGTGGGTGCATTGGGCACAAATTCAAAAAAAAAATCTAGTTTCCCTTCAAATGTTTTGAGTTTTCTTGCATGGAAAGGGTCCTAATGAGTCTCTTCTTGATGTTTGAGGTCTTCATTAGCACAAAATAGCCTTTATTTGGGGGGAAAGAGAACCTGATGAACAATATTAAAATGCAGTTAATGACCCTTCCACCATCCATGGACTAAAAAACTATGGATTGTTGAAATTCATTTGGCTTCATGGTATGAGGTAGCAAATGGAATCACTAGCATATCTTGTTCATGCATGGGATGTGTGATGGGCCTCTAATTTAGACACAAATTAAGACCCATATAATTTTTCTTAGGAACTTGAAGGCTATATTAAACATATCCTTCCACACTTAATAACATTTTTTTGGCTTTAATATGTTCTTAGGAAGGTTTAGAAATGATTGCATATTATGTGCCTAATATTATTTATCTTTGAAGAATATTGTGAGAATATTAAGAAGATTATGAACATTTGGAGGAGCAGATAATATAGTGAGTTTATCCCTACTATAGGAGGATAAATATTTCATAATAAATGAAAGAAATATCATGAAATTATTAACAAATTTTGGAGCTCCAGTGATTGAGAAAATCTATGAAGGTGTTCCTTGTCATTTAATGCAAATTCCTAGTGTTGGGAACCAGATCCACTATTTGAGGGATTTTGGAAGGAAAAGCTTCCTACTTTCAAGGAGAATACTTCCTCATCATTTTTTATAAGTACTGGTTCTAATTTTCCTCTAGAGACATGTATTTCTTAGTCTTCTCATGGAGAAAACTTGTATTTATATAACTCCACTTTCATTTCTAGCATGGATGTACTGGGATTGATTTGAATAATGGTGTTTGGTGCCATTTTTAGATTCTAAAGCTTGGTATACTCAACAGGATCCTTATTGTCCTTATTCTTGGCCATCTCAGGACACTCATAGCCCTTTAATATAATTTTCTTTTCTTCTTTTCATTTCTTATTCACATGAATCTCTTATTCTCATTTTTCCTATTCTTGAATTTAGTATTGATGATTCTTTTGCTATAGGATTGAGTTAAACGATTGAAGTAATTTATTTCACGGGTTATTTATAGAGTCAAAATAATGATTCATCCTTATAACAACTTTTAAAATCCATATTCATCATTTATCTACTTGGATTGGTTTACTAGTTCACAAATCTAGAATTTCTGGAAGTCCCTTGTAGCAAAATAGCATTTTTTTCTGCTATTTTTTAGAACACTTTAATGAGTTTGATTTTAGTTGATTCCACTTGGATTAGGTCATTAGAAATTAAATTTAATAAAAAAATTCACCCCATTTCATTTTAAATTCATTAGGTTAGGCGTTTGATATGTTAACTAGCCCATCAGTTCTTGAATTACTAGTTTTGTAGTAATTTTCTGCTATTTTTTAGCACATGTTAACAAGGGTATTTTGGAGTTATTCCACTTGGAATTGAGACCTAAGACATCCTACTTAGTAAATAAAATATTCCATCCCATTTTAGTTTTATTTACTTCGGAATTTAGAAATATTCTCACTCATGTAGCATTATGTGCCTCCTATAGCAATCACCTATATCAAACTTCTGGCATCACATTCCTTCACCAGTTTTGATCCCCACTGAAAATTTGACTTAATATAGATGAATAATGACCCCTAGGCTCTAAATAAATTATTGGGGAATACAAAATGCCACTTAGGAGTTTCCTTTTTACCCTTGCAACACATTGCAACAATTTTTGTTAATGGACAAATTTATGAATTGGATGGAAAAATAATGATTTCCTTGATTTCCACATGAAGTATATAATGAAATCTACCAATGTATATAACCTCTTTGGAATGTAGTGATTGATTACATTCTATTTCCTCCATTATTTTTAGATTATTGTACTTTATTTATTCTTAAGTTAAGACTGGGTTCCCTTTTCAATGCAACTTTCACATCCCCCAATTAGGCTAGAGTTTTATTTCCATTTCTGCAATTAGGATTAGTGTTTACATTTGAGCAAGTAGAATTTCCATTTCTACAATTATTTTTTGTTATATTTCATGATATTTGCTCCATTACATAAAATCAATGAAAGAAGGACACATTGTATGATTCACATATAGTGATGACACCTCTTAAGTTTGTCTGAACCCTCGATTGATAATTTAAGTTGGTAGCCTTGGGTGTTGGAACATTATTATTGCAATACTAGGCTTCATCAATGTGCAAGCAAAGGAATTCAGATTTGGTGAACATATGCTCAAGATAATAGTAAATGAAATATATTTTCTAACAAGTTTATCGAGGAGAAGTTCCCCCATCTCTCTCCCACGTGGGAGAAGGGGTGGGGAAATGGTGAAAGATCATATCAATACTTACTACAAACCTCAATCCAAGAAAATTAGGGATGGAAATTGAAGAGCCCCATAAATGGGTAATTATATGGGCTCATTTTGCATCCTAACATAGTTAAATCAACCAATCTCCTAGCTTATTGCCTGCTTTTTATTATATTTATGCTTATGGAGTGATTTGGGTTAGTTATAATCCCATGATGTCTAATGTGTGTTTAATGCAGATTTTTGTTGAATTTTGAAGACAAATTCAAAGATTCAATGGACAATTGGAAATAGTGATTTTAAGTGGTCAAAGGAGAGTATTTATAGGGGGAATCCCCCTCATTTATTACTCCTCACTTTGAATTCCCCTTCCTGCAGCTCAGAGTACAAACAACCAAATCAATGCACTAGGAGGCAGCCGAGCAAGTGAAGGATAACTTATGTTTATCTTGAGTTTTGGGAGCCAAGCCTCCCTGATTTTAAGGAAGTTGTTGGGAGCTTCAGTTATATAAGTAGAGAGGCCTAGGGCCTCACTAGGGTTGAATTTTTGTTGCAACTTTTCTCTGCTCAACTTTGAGCTTACTTTTGTTGATAGTTTCATGTAAACTTATTACTATTTTGATAATAAAGATGAGATCCTTTTTGAGCTAGCACTGAGTTACATCAAAGGGCTGAAGCTCTTATTTTAGGTCCCAATCCAAGCAACCAAGCTCCTCTTGTTTGTATTTATATGCTTTGTTTCAGTTTATGGATTAGTTGTTGTTAGATAAATTTCTTTTTTGGTTAAGAATAGATTGCTTTTGGTGATTTAGAAGGTTGTTTCCATTTGTGTTTCCTACATCAGGTTGAATAGTGATAGAAAGAAGATACAAAAGGCCATCAACAATTTCTTGGCCTCCTTTCCTCCCTTTGGGACCATGAACTATGACCAAGACCCTCTTTTTGCTACAAAAACACAGATTTACCTTCTCCATAGGATTTCTAGTGTTGCAGTTTGTTAGAAGGTTAATGCTTTGCTTTAGATCTCTTTCACCATGCTCATTTTTGTCTTTGCAATAATTATTCTTCCATGCTTTCTCTCATTACAACATATTTCAGCACTTCTTTCCATAGCTCATAATTCAGACTAGCTTGATGCAAAATTCTGTTTTTTTGATGTACTTAATTTCCTTGCTTGCTTGATCTCCTTGTTTGATTTTTAGTTATTTTGTGGAAAATCTCTTCTCACAATAGGTCAGCCTATCAGCCATCATATTCTCTCCTTGATCTATGCCCCATAGGTCACCCAAAGTTCAGCACAAATCTACCTTAGTTTTCGACGTTTTTCCATAGGATATCTTCCTCTCTCCCAATCATCTTTCTCTCTCCTAGTGATCCTTGGTGGACCTTAGGCACCCTAACGCATCATCTTAGCCTTCATATACCCTTTCCATCCACTTTCACACCTTCAAAACCTTCAAAACTTCTCTCTGCATCCTCCTGTAGATTTTCCTATAGGGTTCCTTGTGAAGGCCGATTGTGGGAAAAGCCTCTAGAAGGCCACTTGAGACCTCCTAGAACCCATCCGCATCATCCTGCATCCTCTCAAGTCCCAAAACCACCCTCCATTGCCACTTATTCGTTTCCACATTCACAAACAAATAAATTACATGCATGACAAATTCACATAAAAATATATAAAAATCCAAAAAAGATGTTTTTGCTCATTTGCTTCTAGAAATAGGTTGAGTAGATGTTGTTTACTTCCTTGAGTAGGAAATGGCATTCATTTCATGGTTTTCATAATGCTTTCTACAAAAGTAGGATTAGTTGGTTAAGTAGGGTTTGCTAAGTTTTCTTTACATTTCAATCTTCCTTTCTGCAAGTAGAATAACATCAGTAGAGTAATCTCTCTTTTTCCTTCCTTCACATATAAATCTTCTTTTGGAATCGATAGAAGTTGTCTTGAGCTCCTAGTGATCTTGCGCCAACTAACCAAGTGATATCCTGCAGTAAGAACTAGTACTTGTGAATACAACACCATCACTTCCAAGTTTATTACAAACTACTGGGTTGATAAAAGTAAAGTAGGTAGCCCAAGAGTTGCAGCATTAATGCTGCAATACTGGTGCTCACCACTTTTTGGCACCGTTGCTGGGGAAGTGTCAGAGTATTTTGTGATTACTGCTTTCTTCTATTTTCTATCACAACATTCTTCTAAGTAGTTTATTTCAGCAAAAGTATAGTAGTCATTTCCTTGCTTTCAACTCTGCATTTCATTTTCTTTCCTTTTCAATTCTACAATTTCCATTTCAAAAAAACTAGATTAGTCATTTACTTTCTTTCATTTATGCATTTCAATTAATTTCCTCTTCAGTTCTGTAATTTCACTTCAATAAGTTCATTTTAGGTAGTTGTAATTTGTTTTGTTCAATCAATTTCAGTTTTGCAGGTACTATTAGTGTGGGAAAGAAAGAAACAAAAACTAACCAAAAAGATTTCCTTTCTTGCCTCGTAGGAATAGAGATAATTCAAGAAAATTCTTGCCCAAAACCTCCACTACATCACATATCTGAACTTCTCTCTTCTTCGGTGGCAGTGATCAAGAAGAACCTTTAGGTGAACAATCAAAGATATTTGAAGAACCTATAGGAGAAGAAGAAGAAGAAGAAAACATCCCTCCTTATCCAATGGCCGAAAAGAGAAATGCTAGGGGGAATGGAGAAAGAATAGAGGGTACCCTTCCCATCCAGGAGACCAATGGGAACACCAAAATGAAGAATATAAGTCCTTCAACCATACCTCCCTTCCATGGTCTGATTACATAAGATCCTGACACTTTCTTGTTTGAGTTTGCTGTTATCTATTGAACCTATGACTATGTAGAAGATGAGAAAAAAGTTGAAACTATTCCCTTCTACTCTCAAGAATGTAGCATTGCACTGGTTCATGGGGTTACCTAGAAATAGTATCACCACTTGGGCTTAGATGCAGCAAGCCTTTAACAACGAATGTCATGACTATTATAGGTCAAAAGATACCAAAGAAGAAATCTTATGAATGACCATGGGAGGTGATGAATCCCAGGAAGATTATGAAGAGAGGTTCCAACTCAGTTTAAAAAACGCTAGGTGTACACTTGACCCTGAATCTTTGAAGTTGGTCCTACTCAAGGGAATTCTGGAAGACCTTCTAGACACCCTCTATCTACTGGCCAGGGGAGACATCTACCAACTACCTTATGAGGACATAAAGATTGTTTTTAGAAACCATTCTAGAGCAACTAGGAAGACAGGTAGGGGGATTCAACCCATAACCAATGCCTCCTCATCCCATTCATCCATCAAAGGTGAACTTGGAAACATGGTGGAAGACTTCAAGAGTGAGATGATGTAGACTCTTGCCATGCAAATGGATATCTTGCATATCAAAAGGAAATAAGAGGAAGCAAAGAGGGCTTTGGCCATCTTCTGTCCTAGATGCACTAGGAGGCATCCTAGGAATGAATGTCCATTGAAATCCGTAGAGGTTTGTTTTGTCTGTGAATAAGATCATTCTATAGATAAGTACCCTTCCTTGCCTAGGCATAAAGATGTATACCAAGGGGGCGAAGGAGCCACTGAACCACTCTATTTCATGAACCAAAGGAGACCGCATGGACCTAGACCATACTAGTAGGGGATGAAAGGGACATCTCAGGTATATTGCAACCCCAACCAGGTCACTACCATACCTTCTTGGGGACCCCCTGCTCATCCTTCCTAGTCAACGCCTCCTCCTTGGTCCTTCCCATTTCAATATCATGCCCAACCAGCCGCTCATTCATTTCAATCCTATGTTCAGCTGCAACCTCAGTGGAATGCATCTCATCAAGGGTGGAGGCCCCATTACAACTCTCCTCCCGCTATTTTTCCTCCACCACCTACTCAACCACAACCATTATCTCCTGTTCCACCAAGGAAACCCCAAATGCCTACCCAACCAAACCTGAACCCGAACAACAGACAATCTCAACAAGTATATAGTGGGGAAACATCATGCCCAACTTATGCCGTGGAGATTCAGGATATTAACCTATGATTTGGGAATGTTCTCCCAAATAGCCAGCCTCCAGCTATGGAGGTCGAGGAAGCTAAAGAGGAAGGTGAACCTAAAGCAATTCCACCCTTTCTTGAGAGACTATCTGGGACAATACAACCTACCCCAAAAGAAACTGAACTTCTGGGAGAATTGAAATAGTTATGTGTGAAGATACCACTTCTCCAAGCCATAAAAGATGTGTCTATCTATAATAGGTTGATCAAAGAGAAGTGCTTTAGGCATCCAAGAAGGCGCAAGAGAGATGCCCCAACCATCAGTGTCATAGGACAACTGTCCGACCTAATGTTGGGACAGGTAATTTGTCTGAAATATTTGGACCTTGGAAGCCTAGTAGTTGATGTCCACATCAATGGCACCATGATTCCACATACATTGATTGATTTGGGGGCTACCATTAATGTGATGACAAAGGACACAATGCTCAAACTTAACTTCCAGGGTTCCTTGAGGAAAACCACAACAGTACTGCAGCTAGCAGACCACTCCATCGTGACCCTTGAAGGGATTGTGGAAGATGTGATGGTCTCCATTGATTCTTGGGAGTACCCTGTTGATTTCTTAGCTCTCTAGCCAAAGGCAAAGCTCACTGGGTGTCCTCTCATCTTGGGAAGACCCTGGTTGGCTACTGTCGATGCCTACATCAGTTGTCGAGCTGGGAACATGACCATCAAGAATGGGAATATGTCCAAACAATTAATCCTATACCCTCCTACCCAACCCTTGCTAAAGCATGATATACCTCTCTGGTTGGAGGAGGAGGATGAGGATGAAGTCTATTCTGCACCACTTTGTGCATTAGAAACTGTCATGGGGGGG
>APFE031477956.1:434-22712 GCA_000404065.3 Pinus taeda | reverse complement strand
GGGGAGAACTGCAAGATGAGGATGATATCATTGAAAATTTAATTCAGAATCCACCCCACAGTATCTTACCATTAGAGGACATAGTGAGAGAAACCAAAAACAACCACTTAGCTGATCTCTGTGTGGTCAACCTGACTTATCTTCATGTTAAGAATATAGAGTTTGGTCCAGAAAGAACCTTGAAAATCAATCCATCCCTATCCACTTCCCAGGAGAAGGAGTTGTGCAGCTTATTGAGAAAGCATTTAGATGCCTTTGCTTGGAGTTATAAGGATATGAAGGGAGTGCACCCTTCAGTATGTACTCATCATATATACATTAAGGAAGATTGCAAACCAGTAAAAAACCTCAAATGAGGATGAATCCAATAGTTAAGGACATTGTCAAGGAAGAGATGCAAAGATTACTTGATGCAGGATTCATCTATCCCATCTCTAATAGTGAATGGGTCTCTCCTTTGGTGCTTGTGCCAAAGGAGAATGGCAAGTGGAGAATCTATGTTGACTATCGGGAATTGAACAAAGCCACTAAAAAGGACCATTTCCCTTTGCGTTTCATAGATCAAGTGTTAGATGGTCTGGCGGGGAATTTTTTTTTATCCTTCCTAGATGGGTTTAGTGGGTACAATCAAATCTAAATCAGCCCAGAAGACCATGATAAGACCACTTTCACTTGTCCTTAGGTACCTTTGCATATCGGGTCCTTTCATTTGGTTTGTGTAATGCTCCAACCACTTTCCAGAGAGCGGTACTGAGTATATTCTCCAAATTAGTTCATGATTCAATGGAAATATATATGGATGATTTTACCCCTCATGGTTCTAACTTTCAGGAAGCTTTATCTAACCTAGGAAAAGTTTTGGACAAGTGTATTGAAATGAACCTATCCCTCAATCCAAAAAAATGTGAAATTTTGAGGACTAAAGGGACTGTGCTAGGTCATGCAATATCTCAACAAGGATTATAGGTGGACCGCAACAAAATTTCCATTATCCAAAGGGTCCCACCTCCTCAAAAGGTGAGAGATGTCAGAACTTTTTTAGGCTTAGCTAGGTATTACAGAAGATTTATTAACGATTTCAGCAAGCTAGCCTCTCCATTTTTTGGCCTTTTAGGTAAAGATGTCGAATTTATTTGGTCGGAAAACTATCAAGAAGCCCTAGATACCTTGAAAAGCAAACTTGTGACTACCCCAATTTTGAGAGGCCCAAACTGGGCCCTACCTTTCCACATTCACACAAATGCCTCGAACAAATCAATAGGAGCCACTTGAGGACAAATAAATGAAAATTTACCTTATGCCATATACATTATAAGCAAAAAATTGTCAAAGGCAAAGTTAAACTAGACAGTGATCGAGAAGGAACTCCTAGCTATTGTGAATTCATTGAACAAATTCAGACACTATATCACATACTATCAAACCTTCATGCACATTAATCATGCTACAATTAGATATTTACTGAACGAACCGGACGTAAATGCTTGCATTATTAGATGGTTACTTTAATTACAGTAGTTTGATCTGACCATTGTTGATAAGCCCGATAAAGAAAATGTTGTTGCTGACTTTTTTCTAGAGTAAATTTGTCTGCAAGTGAAGAAGGAATGGTGGATGATCAAATGCCAGATGAACACCTTCTTTTATCTCAATACTCTCTGCATGGTTTGCTAATATAGCAAACTACTTGGTTTCAACACAGTTTCCACCACACTTGTCCTTAAAGGAGAAAATCAAGATAGTGAGGAAAGGTGCCCCTTTCACCTAGATTGGGTGCAATCTCTTGAAGCATGGCCTAGATCAGATCCTGAAAATATGTGTCGCGGAGGAGGAAGTATTTGACATTCTCCTGACTTGTCATGACGAGCCTTGTGGAGGTCATTTTGCAGCAAAGAGGACTGCCTTCAAAATCTTGCAAGCAGGCTACTATTGGCCCACTCTTCATTAAGATGTGGGGAGATACACCAGCCAATGTGATCAGTGTCAAAGGATGGGGAAACCTACTCCAAAGGATGAGATTCCCATGCAACGTCAAGTGGCCATGGAGCCATTTGAGAAGTGGGCATGGACTTTGTGGGTCCTATCAACCCTCCTTCAAAACAAAAGCAATACATCATTGTGTGCACTGATTATCTGACAAAATGGGTAGAAGCAAAAGAAACCAAAGTAGCAATAGAGGAAAAAGTAGTTTATATTTTGAGATAAAACATATTCTACAAGTTTGGGTATCCAAGAGAACTGGTGACAGATCAAGGCAGTCAGTTCATTTCCAATTTGATTGAAGACCTGCTCACACATCATAAATTCAAGCACAATACTTCCAACCCTTACCATCCACAAGCCAATGGGAAGGTGGAGGTCACTAATCGAACTTTGGAAGGAATTCTGACCAAGGTAGTGAGCAGCAGTAGAAAGGATTGGGCGGACAGATTAGTTGAGGCCACCTGGGCCTACAACACAACATGGAAGACCACCACAGGGTTCACACCCTATGAACTGGTCTATGGGAAGAAGTCTTTACTGTCAATAGAATTTGAATTCAATACACTAAGGATGGAAACTCAGCTAGACCTAGACCTCAGCCATGCACAAAAGGAAAGATTACTCCAGCTCAATGGATTGGATGAACAAAGATTGTAGGCCATTCTCCACACAGAGGTAGTTTAGCTTCAGAGGAAAATATGGCATGACAAAAATATCAAGGACAAGCAATTCTAAGAGGGAGATTGGGCACTGCTCTATGGTTCAAGGTATAAAGACTTCAAAGGCAAGTTGAGGACAAGATGGTTGGGACCCTACACTATGGAAAAATGTAATGACAATGGCTCAGCTTTGATCAGAACCATTGATGAGGAAGCCATCCCCATGCTTGTTAATGGACATAGGTTGGAAATTTACAAGAAGCCCCTCTCCAAGTGAGAGTTCATTGAAGATCCAGATAAGACAGTGATGGTAGTGGAGCATGTCTTAGCCTCCACACACTGAAGAAACAGAGAAAAAAGAAAAAAAATAAGGACTCGAGTGAAAACCTCCATGAGGCACTTGAGTGCAATCATTGGGTTGAAAACCTCTTCTAAGGCGACCCAGTGATGCCAAAAATAACCAAAAAGAAAAAAGAAAAAGAGAATAAGATCCCTAGGTGAAAACCTCCCTTGGAGATGCCTAGGGTAGGAAATCAGGGCGAAACCTCCTTGAGGCACCCTAGTTGTCTTTCAAAAAAAAAAAAAAAAAAAGAGAAAAGAAAAAAAAGGAAATTGAATTTTAATGTGCATTGCATGTTGCAAGAGGACCATAGGGGGCAAGAGAAGATGCCACAGATCCTATTTCATCTCCTCCACACTCTTCTCCATCATTCCTGACCTTCCTTCCACCCCACTGTGTTTTTTTTCTGGAAACTTTGTGTTCTATAGGAGGCTCTGTGTTTTCTAGAGGAGGCTCTTGTAGGAATCATAGAGAGCCATAAATGGTTCCAAAAAGCAGTTTGAAGGGCTGGGAAGCTTTATGAAGAACATGTAAACCCTCCTATAACTATCAACCCTCCTTGCCATCCACTCCACACCTACATCACATGACATCATCATTTTTTCCTTCCTGTCACAGAAAAACACAAAAACAAGTTTTTAGAAAAAAATAAATAAAAATAAAGGGAGCAGCACCTCAAATCTCACCTGCAACTTATCTAGTATCTATCCATCTTCATCAGCATCTCTAGCCCCATCATCACAGCTCCCAGCACAAAAAAATTAGCTAAAATTTTAAAGGGAGAAGTAGCTACAAGAGCTCCTGTAGGAATTCCTGTAGCAGCTGATCCCATTAAAATGAAGCCACGACAGCAAAAGAAGTGCAACCATGGTATTGAAGGAGACATCTGTAGTTTAGATCTAGCCAGAGTATACCTGCACAAGACAAGAAATCACACATCAGACAGTAGAGAGCATGCATAAAAGTAAACACAGGCATGTAGCAAAGGAAATACAAGCATGTGTCAGCAAAAGGAACCAAAATACGTCACAACACATACATTCGACTCACAGGTAAGTAACTAACCGTCTCCTTTGTTGCATCTGTGTAATTGAAAGATATGCATATGTGAATGAGATGGTTAGGGTTGAATAAGAAAAGGTGGCCAGTTAACTGGCCACCCTCATCCAGTTGATTGCACTCATCCGAAGATTCCACCACACATGTGCATGGTCAACCTAGAGAAAGATCTGAAGGACAGGTAGTGGAGGGTTTGCAAACTATGATGCAATGATGAGAGGTGATTGCAAGAAAAGATGATTATGACAAGGCAGGTGGGGACCAATGGTCCAAATATGGCAATGTACATTTTTTCCAGCTCACCCAATCACCGGAAATATCTAAAAGAAGAAATAAGTACTCCTCCTCGAAACTCTTTCACCACCTTTTCTTTCATTCTATCCTCGTCCACTTAGCTGCAGCAAGCACTTTGTCACCACCACTACCTTGAAACCATCATTCTTCATCACTTTCATCCATCCTCCTACTATTGGTTTTCTACAGGATCACTTACAGGTTCTATAGGAGCACCTACAGGCAGTTCTACAGGAGGGGCAGTAAGCAGTTTTTAAGGAGAAAACATGGTTTTTTTGCTCGATTTCTACCTTGAGGAGGTAGGTTCCATGCATACCCACCTTGATTGTCAATATGTGCAAGGAATGATATAATTTTAAGGAGGAATTAAGTCCATAGAAGAAGAGGAATTACATAAAAAGTTTCTGCCTGTTTAAAAAAAAAACACAGTTTTCCTCTGTTTTCCTGTTTCCTTCAAAATTCTTGCCTCCATCACTACATTAGGCGTTCAAAAAGGGTATAAGAAAAATTATAGGAGGATTCATGAGAATGGGGACCACCAATTCAACCAGGCTCCATGAGCATCCCCAAGTAGTAGGCATTTTCACCAAGGCAAATTGGATGCCATTTTTTGAGAAATTTCGAGGGTTTGATGAAGAAGTTGCTCAAGAATTTGCCCTTTCTTTAGTCCCTCACTTAAGTACCCATGCAACTATCACTTTTAGAGGTCTTTCCATGGAAATCACCCCATAATTTATCAGTAGGGTTACGACCCTTTCTCTTGGGTTACCTTGGAGCAAATATGAAAGGCCAATTGGACAAGCTGCCAAGAAAAACTTCTTCCAAAACAATAAACATCATGTAGAAGACAAAAATGGCATTAGAAGGACAAGCATACCCTAACCTTGGGATGAGGTTAGTTACCAAACCATCAAATATATTTCCTGTGAGGGGAGGTATAGCATAGTCTATGGCTACCATTTTAGATTCCTCCATGAGCTGAGATATGGCATGGACACTCAAACACCCTAGAAACTCAGCATCCCCTATTTACTCCTGCAATCCCTCATAGACTCCAACATTAAATTTAAGGTAGGGAGTCTAGATCAGTTGGCTCACCATGGGCTGATCAAAATTTTGGTGGAGGAGGCCCTTCATACATTCACACTCCCTATAGAATGGGAAGTCTTTAGAAACATGACAACATAAGATGACATAAAGGCCCTCACATATGATATCAATCCTTCTAATAGTGAGGAAGAATAGCATAAAGGGTGAGAAGGTGAAGAAATTGATGACTCGGTAAGACAAGAGAAGGAGGGGGAAGAAACCAAGATAGAAGAGGAGAAGGATGAAGAGACAGAAAAGGAAGAAACAGAGCAAACAGAGATAGAAGAAAAGACAGAAGGAGGGAAAGAAGCAGAAAAGATAGAAGTGTCTCCTGATACCTTAGAAAGAGAGGCAACAACTGCCCTCATTTCCTTGAGCACTCCAGTTAAACCAAAAGAGAAGAGGAAAAGGAACGCCTCCATGTACTTCAAGGCCAAGAAAAGGACAAGGATAAAAACAGGAAAACCATAGCCATCTTCAATAGTGCCCATTATAGTTGAACATTCACCCATTGTCAAAGGGAAAGAATCTCCCTCTAAAACCCCTATCACATATGAAAGAGGGACTCCTAGATCTTCCACTTGGAAGGAAAGAGGGAAAATACAAGACTCAAAAGTAGTTCTACAGGAGGCACAAACTGTTCTATAGGAGACCTTGTCAAAGCTATAGGAGACCGAGAAACTTGAAAAAAGGGTAGAAGGACAGCCAAAGGGGAAGGAGGAAGCTACAGAGCCACAAGAACCTAATCCCTAACCCGGCCTTGCCTCCTATTACCGCCTCCTTGAAGGAGGAAGGATAATTCCACAAACATTTTCAATTCCGCTATTCTTTGAGTTGGAGAAAGAAAGAATAATGACCCACGGGTGGATGCAAATAGCCAAATCCAAGGGAGTTAAGGATATTGGCCACAAGGAGGAAAAGCTTAGAGAAATGGGTAGGGAGTTAAGTGTTGTAAGACATAGAGAGGAAATCACAAGAACTGACCTGGAAACAGAAAATGCATTGCTAAGAAGACAACTGCAAGAGAGGGAGACACAACTAGCATGCATGGCTAGCTAGTCCATGGAGGCACTGCAATGCAGAACACCAGCAAAATCCTATGGATTATACCTCAAGGACTAATGGCTACAGTTTTAGATAAAGACTTTGGCACAGAGAGGCATAATGCCTTTTCAAGATTATAGACAGTTTATGGACCTATGTGACCAAATCTCTTCAGAAGACAAGGCAAAAATAGAAGAATTATTTTTGCATAACATGGCCCTCACAAACATGAATGTGTGGGACCACAATTCTAGGCTCGAGGACTCGAAACTAATGGCCATGGCCTCATGGATGAATCATGAAGAGTTAAGGGTAGCATAAATAAGAAAGTTGATGATAAAAGAGCAGAATGAGCCCTTAATGATCAGAGCTGAGCCATCAAATCCCATGGCACTCATCAGCACACATAACTTGCTTACAAATAATCCCCAAATTGTCTCTAAATATATCAATGATTAGGCTGAAGACATTGCACATGTTGAGGATATGGAAAGATTAATTAGGGATGATTGTATTCATGCTTGTATGAGGAGGTGGAACACCTTACCTCACAGTTTGCAGATCAGGGAGTATCACTCCCCAACAAGGATGAAAGAGGCATTAAGGAGAGTGCCACTATACAAGCGCTCCATGCAAAATTTGAAGGTCAATTCGATTGACCTCAAATTGAGTCCCCCACTACTGCTAGGCATGTTAGAAGGCAAAGCAGAGGAAGAAGAGCAAAAGCAATGGGAAGAGGTGGATAGAAAGGCAGGATTCCATGAATCCATAGAAGTTGGCTTGAGCTCCTAGTGATCTTGCGCTAGCTGACCAAGTGACAGGCTATAGTAAGAACTAGTACTTGTGCATACAACACTGTCACTTCCAAGTTTGTTACGAACTACCAGGTTGATAAGAGTAAAGTAGGTAGCCCAAGAGTTGCAGCATTATTGCTGCAATACTAGTGCTCACCAGAAATATTAGCATAAAATATGTAACCCATTTTCCCTTAAGAATGATCTTATTCATCATTTCCAAATTGGCAGGTAGATCAACACTTCTTGTAGCTTGTAGATCATACATGCAGTATGGTGTGGAGTGCTTGGAGCCAATGTTATTCAACTAGAGTGAGGGAGTGTTGGTAAATATGAAAGAAAAATTGTCTAACACAAGAGAGGGAAAGTTGGAAAACTTTGGATATAGTTCCATCTTGGTCTCTTTTTATCTAGAGTGGATTCTATTACTACATCCTCAATCCTCGAGCCCATTGATCCAAGGGTTCCATAGATTAGGAGGTGGACATATAATATGTGTCGACATGCAGGTCCATCAACTATCAGTTTCTCACCAACCTTGTTTGAATGGTTGTGTAGACAATTCATTATGATCAATGATTATCCTTAAGCAGGGATGGATTTTCGTGATGACCCTTAGTGCATGCTTCCTTAGGATGAGTGATGGGATGTTATAGATAATATATTTCAACTATTTAAATTTTTGAAACTTTTACAATTTTTAAATAATGAAAAATTTATCTAACATCCTCTTCAAAAAATAAAAAAAATAAACAAATAAATAAATGATCATCCTATTGAATATATAATTTTTCTTATAATAAAACAATTCTCAAATTTAATTTATTTCATAACTATGCATTTATTAAAAAAGAAAAACCATTGTGATCACATTTATTAATTATAATATTATAAGTAACCTATGAACTTAAATTAAAAAAAGGGTTGTAATAACTCAAATTAAAAACAATTCAGAATGTATTAACACTAGAATTTATATATTCTAATAAGATTATAGTGAATTAGTTAACTAAATCCTTAATGGTTTAAATTCAATATAAGACATTTCATTTATTAATCTCAAATAAAGAATTCTTAAAAAAAATAATAAATAAATAAATGTTCATCCTATTGAATATATAAAAAAAAATTCCTATATCAAAATAATTCTCAAGATTAATCAAATTTCACAATTATTTATTTATTAAAAATAAAAATCAAAATACTCATATTTTATTAATAATCTAGGAATTCATATTAAAAGGGTTGTAATAATTCAAATTAAAAAAAAAAAATCAAAACTTATTAAACACTGGAGTTTATATATTCAATTAGATTATAGTGAATTAATTAAGTAAATCCCTAATATTTTAAAATCATATAAGACATCAACAAAATTTTCATAATTATTCATTTATTATTCTAAAATCAAGAATTCTTCACAAAAAAAATAAAAAAAATTAAATAATTAAATAAATAAATAAATGAAATTACATCATAATCATATTTATTAATTATAAGCAATCTATAAATTTGTATCAAAAAGGGTAATAAAGATTTTTATAATTCTACCTATAAATAAATATCAACTAATTAAAAAATAGATTATACTGTATTTAATTAATCAAATCTCTAATGTTTAAATTTTATTTTTTCTAAATATTAACAGATTAATCAGATATTGGCCAACTAAATTTCTTATATTATTCTTTTCATAACCCATATATATACTCTAAAATTTAGCTTCTGGATACATCATTAATATCTTCTTAAATCTATTGACGCATCCCCTAATGATGGACTCACTTGGTAGTCCGAAATGTTGGGTTCATAAAACTTTATAATAGGTCATTCCTCCTCTATCTAAATTTTAGAATTTTTTGTGTTTCTGATATTTATGAGACTTAAACTATTGATTCGTTCATGTAGATATTGATCCTATTCAACCAATAGGTGCTTCATATCTCCATCGTGCAGGAGAAAAGCCAAAACTGGCAGTAGAACTAGTACATGTTGCTATAGTAGGATGGGATGCATTACGAGATCTTAATATAGCCAAGAGGTGGAGCGCCCCATGTAGGGGTTGACACATGGGATAGATAAGACCATGGTCGACTAGATTTTGATGCGAATTTAGCAACATACCATCGAAGTTCCTAGCCATATTGTTAGGCTACTACGCAAGATAACTTGTGTACTAGCTTGTTATCATGAGAAATTTGATTAGTCTACTTAGATATTTGGATGTATTTTTTTATATGGGTTGTGTGGCCATATGTGTCTCAGGCACAAATTTTATAAACCAAAGTTTATATATATATATATATATATATATATATATATATATATATATATATATATATATATATATATATATATATTATATATATATATATATATATATATATATATATATAATATAGTGTTTCCATGTTCCTATTATGGTTTCAATAGATGTGATGTGTATTGAAACTTTTTTACATTCGTTGCAAATGTCTATCTTAGTCATGATCAATAAGATCATCTGCCAATGTATTCATATTTCTAGAAATTTGTTCATATTGTATGAAATCAAAATGTATTTCTAGAATGCAAACCCTTAAAAACATACACAAGATTGTAGGAGTTCTTAATGAATAAATAGTATAAAGTTGTAGTACCACGAGTTGTGAGTCAAGTCTTATGACTAAATGATGGATACCATGTAAAATGGCATAAGGCAATAGCTCGACCACTGCACTATCCTCAACAATGATATTGGTAGAAAGAACAATACAATTCCCTTGTAGACTCACTACCTTGGCATTTGGAGCAAAAATATCCCACATTGTGGAGGATAGGTTTCGATTACTATGAATAGCACCATTAGCATAACCAAAATATTTTTCAAGGGATGTTGAAATCTGCAAACCAAAATGTAAAAGGGATCCATACAAACCTTTGGAAACTCTAGAGAGACACACCATAAACACGCTCAATAGACCTATATACAGTGTAATGTACACAATGTTACAACACATGAGATCAAGCATAGTATTTATTGACGTACAACCTATTTCTAGGTTGCATGCATGGAATTCCATCAAAATTGACTAACTCATTGGCCCCTTTCGCAAGAACATGCTTGAAAATATGTACCTGACCACCTACTTTGGAACTTTCCTTATCCTAACTTACCAGATTCTTGGTCGTATAAAAGAATAAGGTCTCCTTCCGAGAATACAAAAAATTGACACTTTTGTTGTATTTTTCCTTCATGCATCTTTTATGAGCTTCATTAGCTATAGTGGCATCACATAGTGTCTCATCTAATCAAGTCATATATAAAAGATATTCCTCTTCTAGAGAAGTGGCAGGAACAAGTTCTATAGGTAGTTTTAGTTACAAAATGTAACATTCGATAAGAAGGATTGCTTCCAAACCATAAACCAGCTAAAAGGGTGTAAATCTAATAGGATTCCTTACTATGATTTGGGGTTAGAACAAGGAATCATAAAGAAGCCAATTCCTATCCAATTTATGGATCCCTACCATATGTTGAAGCATAGTTTTGAGAAATCTATTGATAGCTTCAACTTGTCCATTTTTCCGAGGATAGTAGGGGTGGAAAGTTCATGGGAAAGTCCCAGCATAACAGTTAGTTCAATCATCATATGATCCTAGAACTAGTTTCCATGATCCATAACTATGTCTTGTAGAACACCAAACAGTGCGATAAAGTGATCAGGAAGGAAATATGTAATTGTTTCGCCAGTGTTGTTAAATGTAGGCATCACCTCAGCCTATTTAGTAAAATAATCTACTATGACAATGATATAACCATGCTTGCCAATTGAGTGAGGGTTGCATGTCATGAAGTTGATACCCCATTTCATAAAAGGTCCAATGATGATAATGAGATGAAATGGAGTAGGCAAAGTTGTGAGCCTTGCTATTGCACCAAGAGTGTTGCAACTCCCAGGGGATCCTCAACTCTATTTATCAACTGGGGGTTTGTACAAACTTCAAGGTGACAATTTTATATGCTCAATTGATGGAATTCTACTCATGCCACCATCAACTAGATCATTTGATCATTAGGGTCCCAAAACAATTCTTCTACTTGATTAGGGGCAAATTAACTACTAAAATTGGAATTCAAAAGCTATCTCTAATGTATAAAAAGTAAATTCTTTTCAAATCTATCTTGTAGATGCTACCAACTTAGAAATTATATTGAATCAATTCATGAAAGAACACCAATGCTATGCTACCTATGAAAAGGAAACTAAACTAATTGCAATCAACCATCTAGCTATCAAATTCACTTGTAAACAAGAAATTATTCTACGAACTCGTAACTCAATATTTCATGCATCATCTCTCTAATTCACACTTGCATATAAGGTAATGTTCTACTTTTCCAAATCTGTGATAAAGAGACTAATCATAAACTCTCTTGCAATGAAGGAAATAGGATGGCTAGAATGGCCTAGTTGCTACCTTTGATCATGGATGGCTGGAATGGCCTAGTTGCTACCTTTGATCATGGGGTCCAACTTGGTGAGTCAACCTACTTCTAAACTAAGCCAAACTTGCATCTCAGTTCAAAACAAGGGCAAATGAGGCTACTATAGGCATGCTACAGGAAGCTACTACTGGATCAATGTATTGCTACAGGAAGACTTGTAATGCTACATGAAGGTTGCCGAGAGGTTGTGGTAGATGTGTGGAAGGTGACCAACACCCTTAGCCAATATCAACACTTCACGAAGGCCATTTTTGGATCGAGATGGCTACTCACAGTGACCTAAAACGCAGAGTTCAAGAACAATGTTTGAGATTCATCAAAAGAGAGTGGAGAATTTCTAGATGGAGATGCTGAAACGGCCCGTTTCCTGTAGTTCTAACAGTCTTGCAACATCACTTACACGTGCTCTTTTTATCATTCACAAAATATCATAACCAAAGGTGGAAAATATGAGTTTAATTTAAACACTATCTAAATTGTGCCAAAAACTATGTCCTATGAAATGAATCAACTTCTAAGCTACAACAATTATATGCAAGAAAAGATAACTAATGTAGACATTTTTCTAAGAAATCATAAACATAGTGTTTTTGTGGTTGTGATTGTAGATTCCTCGTGTCAAGCTCCCATGAGAGAGATGAGATAGAGGCAACAGTCACAGGAATTTTGAGGAATTATATTCTAATAAAATGCAACAATTAACAAACAATCTACACTAAAAAGGAAATATCAATGCATAAGAGGGACCTATGCTAATGGGGCTAGGTCCAAACATAAGAGCCTCAACCCTCTAAAACTAACTTAGTGATGGATCAATAAGAAAATTCTCATTATCATTGTAGAAATGTCAGATACATCACATAATATGTCAAAAATAGCAGCCGCAAGTGCTTGAGCTCAATAGCTTCTTAGATGCAAACAAATTTCAAATCCTATTGAATTCCTTGGCATGTTTATTTATACAAAAGGGTAGCTACCAATAGCTCCCTAGAAAATAGAGATGTTTGTCTCCCAAAACTTGAGAAAGGTGGATCTAGATCTTCCTTGAATTGCACTAGCTTGGATGAAAATGACCTCGTTCTCCTTTGCTTGCAATGTCTATGAGTTGATGAGAGATAAAGTGGTGATTTTGGTTGATTGAATAATTTTAAGAAGGTGGACATCCCTTTAAAATCTCCCCTTACTCTCTACTCTGAGATTCTGCATTGAAATTATCTCAAAATTGTTCCAATTCCTGCATTTAAAACATATTAGTCCACATGACATAGAAACACATCTTTTACCCCTCTCGCTAAGAATAATATAACAAAAAATGTAAATAAATATGAGAAATAGATACTTTTAAAGATGGAGTATGTGTTATGATGGTTATGATATAACAATTAATGAGCCTCATCATCACTCCCCTATGAAAGCTGCTGCTCATCCTCTAAGCATCTCACTCATCTATGTATATATCTTTCATGGCCCTGGTGGCATATTTGACATCCCAAGGCTCCTTAGATAGTGTTACTTCTTGAGGATAGAAGCCTGCATTCTTTTCTATGACTATCCACTTCTTCCTCTCCACTTCGTTTCTTCCTTCCTGTAGACCTAACAACAAGGGTGGACTGAGGTTGAATCCAATCTAATTTATTTTTAATATTTGCATGAGTATTTTTTACAAGGGTTTCCTTTCCAATGCATTACTCAAACTTTTAGGAGAGTGATACTCCATGATCTGCAGACTGTGGGGTAAGGAAACCCATCTGATGTGGCATGCTTTCTAGATTTCAATCACTAACAACATGAGGGTGTCCTAAAAATGTGAGATTTTCTTCTCCTAGGCAGTGTTATCACCCAATTTTTTTTAAAAAAACATCATTGTGTCAACTCTGCTTTTGGTCATGATTTCAGGGAGGTCTAAAAGTCATTTAAGTCTTGATAAAAGGGTAAGTGATAGGGGTTTAAGTCTTAAAATGTCATCTTTCATTTCCAAATAAAGTCCTTTAGGTTCACTTCATGGTTAAATAGGTCACATTTTCCATTTAGAAGTCATTCCATTAATTTTAGGGTTAAATTTTCGCAATCACACACTAATCCGCAGTTTCGTAGCACATCTAGTTTAAAAAAGGTGATTTGCACTACAGAAACAAGCTAATTTCGTAGCGCACTATGAGGCAAAAACCCTGTTTTTTTGTTTTTAGTAGTCAGCTTCCAAGGGGGTTCCTGAGAAATTGGAAACTCATTTTTGAAAAATGAAAGAGGTTTTTCTTATAAACATTCTTATCTACAAAAACCTCCTCCATTTTTGTAACCACTATTAAGGATAAAAATATATAAGTTTTGTATCAAAACCTATCCTTCAAATACAAACAGTGCAGAAAAAACTAGCTATGAAGAAATGGAAGAAAGGTTAAGAGAAGCTAATAATGAAGGATGAGAGAAAGAAGACATGCTATTGAGAATACATATTTCAAGAGGATAAAGGCTCTTTGGGAAGTTAAAAAAGCTTCCAAACCAGAAATACTCAACAGTAAAGGCTCAATACTTTACATGGACTATCCTTGCAATCAAGAAAGCAAGTTATCGAAGATGGATCAATGGAAAACTAAGAACTAATATGAGGAAGATGAAAAGACAAATTAAATACCTTGAAATTCAGTTGAGCAAGTCTAGAGGTCAACCTCAGGACAAGTGAATAGGGCAGTAAGTGATGAAACCCTAATACAATTTTGGTTGAAACAAAGACATTGCTTTTTGAAGATGTTTCAAGGATGGGGGATGTTAAGTATATATGGCATATGTACATAATGGAATAGCTGTAAAGAATCCTTAGAAAGAAAATTTTGGAAGAAAACTACGTAAATTGATTCACACAGCAGTTTTGTAGCACGCTACGAAACTGTTGTAGGTGCAGTTTTGATGTTTTCATCAATTCTCAAAGGAAAGAAGCGGTTATTTTCTGGAGAATGATTCTACTGGAGAATGTGAGGAGGTCACTTATTATAATTTAAATCACAAGCAAGGGAAAAACACAAAGGATAAAGGATATATGGAAAAGTAAAGTTTTGCGCTACAAAAACAACAGTCAGTTTCATAGCGCAGCCAAATCAACGTTCTTTATTCTCCTTCAGGGGCTTGTTTTCTTTGTACAGGTGGAAGAGAAAGGTTCCAGGGATTATAGAACACATTTCACATATCTTAACGGCTCAATTTTGTTAGCAAAAGGATTCGAATACAACCATAAGGTTTGAACCCTAAAAAGGAGGAACTTTGTCTCCTTGTTTTTAGCAGTCAAATTCCAAGGGGATTCCTGAGCAATTTAAAAATCATTTCTGAAAATTGAAATAATTTCTCATTCCTAACATACTGAAATACAAAAACCTCTTTCAGTTTCCTCAAATGTAGTATGAGGTGGGAGAAATTGATGGTTTAACTTGTGCAATGAAACTGCCAAGAGGAACTCTGTTTTCTAGTTTTAGCAGTCTTTTTAAAGATCAGTTTCTGGCCACATGCAAAATTATATTGGAATTCTAAAGGAATTTTCTCTTTATAAAATCTCCAGCTACAATAAACTATCTCAATTTTTCCATAAGTGTCACCAATTGGGAGATACAAGGCTTTCTTTAAAGTCATAATTGCAGAAGACATATTTCCTAGTTTTCAGGGCAGTTAGGTCATGGAACAACAGGGTTCATAACAAGGCTGGAGAGATCACCAAATTCAACCTCACGAGGTTGTAGGTGGAAAAGGATTAATTCAATACTATATAAGGTTGTTAGAATTATATTTAGGAGTTTTAGTCCTACTTGAATTAGGACTCTTCAAAGACAATCACGCTGTCATTTTGTAATTAATAAGCCTGTTTTATGGTTAGAATAGGTGTATAGGATGGGAATTTGAATTCCTCTAATTATAGATGATGGAATCCAAGGTTGTAAAGCTATATATGAAGCATGAGGACGAATTCTTCATGGGTTGGCATCTATATTAGCAAAAGAAGTTGTGTTATGTGATCAGACCATGTGTTTTTCAAACTTAATGTAGAGATCAGTTTGACTACTCAAGATTCACAAAGAGTTTATGTGTTTGATGCTCTTATGGATTTTTTAAATTACTTACTTCTAGTGGTTTGAGCTTGAGATACTTAGAATTCATTGGAAAATGCTCTATCTTCCTTCACATGCTTGTAAACTGTGTTGTTTCACTATGTTACTATTTTATTCATAAACCTAAACTCTAAGAGCCTTGACTTCCATGTTAGGATGATAATGTTGTTTTGTTGAGGACTATTTTGACTCCCTAGCCCAATAGATATTTTCTAATCATAGTTTCAACTAGTAAACAAGTTATACTTCTCTTCATTTCATTCCTAGAGTTAGCCATCTAATCATTAATTAAATACCCTAAACCCATTGAGAGAGCCCTTTCAGGTTGAGGAGGCTAAGCCTCAACCAAAAGATTGGTTTGCAATAGTTACACTGAGATAGTTTGATCAACAGCCTATCAGGGTCCTATTTTCGTGATAACATTTTGGTGCATCTACTGGGAGTTTGAAGATTACCCATTCCTGAAATCAAGAAGCTAAACTTATGAAGGTAGCAGGAGCTCAGGAATCTTTTCGAGGCTGCAAAACTACCTTGGTGACTCCATTGTTGAAGAATTAAAATCTCATAGATTTATGGTGATTCTGCTGAACTTATGAAGAACTCAGATGTTTCCATTCTTGTTTCAAGATATGCATGTACAATTTTTTTAGAAATTCATGGTTTCCCAAATCATTTTCCCAAGGATACATATTTTTTAAGGAATGGTCCAAAATTCAATGGAGAAGATTTGAGTTTAACTTTAAAGCATATATGAGATTTCTGTGATTTTATCGAGCTTCTTAGAGTCAAACATGAGGATGTTTTCATTATGTTGTTCTATGATTCATTTCAAGGGAAATGTAAACAGTGGATTGAAAGCTTTCCTGTCAAATCTATTAAGTCATTTGCAGACTTTTGGCTTATGTTTTTGGAGGAATGGATAGACAAAATAGAGTTGGTGGCAATGTCTCCTTCAATTCAAGGTTTCAAACAATGGAATGATGATCATATTAATGAAGAAATAAATGAAATTTTTTCTTTATCCTTGTCTTCTTATCTAAAAACATTTGAGTGCAAGATAGAAGATAAGATGAAATTTTTGGATGAAGTTGCTAAGAACATTGAGAAAGAGATTGAAGGTTTACAAGGTCAAATTAAATCATATAGTCTTCATGATCATGATCATACTTTTCAAAAGCTTTCTATGGCAGAATACAAAGAGAGGGTGTTGCTTCCTTTCTCTTTTGAGATTGAGGAAGAATACATTATTTTTGAAAATCAATTTGAGGAGCAGTTTAAGAGCACACAACTAAAGCCTTATATAGATAATCAAAGTATTAGTGAGTTGTCCAAAGCTATGGAATATCACAAGAAACATCAAACTAACCATGTGTTTTTTGATCCTATAGGTGGCTACATGGAAAGGTTCTATAGTCCAAACTTCCAACTATATTTCCATTATGAAGATTAGATATATCTCATGTTGCCTCAGTTATTTCAATATCATGTTTATTATTGCTTCAAGCACATCCAAGAGATTCAAGTTTCAGATTAGCTCAATGACTGGCTTCATTGGAAGTTATATGTTCCTTGAGCTACAAATGGAGATTCCAGTTGATAGGGTAGGTAGGAGTGTGTGAATAAGCTCAAGGTAGGTTGATTGAGCATTTATTTTTAGTAGGTAAAGTCTGATTCCCTCTTGCATAAATCATTAAAGGTTGGGGAGCAGATTGGGCAAAATTTTAGAATTTTATTCTAAAGGATGGATAGCAGCAGTGGAGCTATCGGTTCTTAGTGTACCACTAAGGCACACTATACCTAGTGGAGCCACTGTTATCGCCCAAAAATTTTCAAAAAAACATCATTGTGTTAACTCTTCTTTTGGTCATGATTTCAAGGATGTCTAAAATTCATTTTAGTCTTGATAAAATGGTAAGCGATAGGGTTTGAAGTCTTAAAATGTCATTTTTCATTTCCAAATAAAGTCCTTTAGGTTCACTTCATGGTTAAATAGGTCACATTTTCAATTTATAAGTCATTCCATTAAGTTTAAGGTTAAATTTTTGCAATCACACAGGAATCCACAGTTTCGTAGCACAGCTAGTTCAAAAAAGGTGATTTGCACTATGAAAACAAGCTAATTTTGTAGCGCACTATGAGGCAAAATCTTTGTTTTTCTATTTTTAGTAGTCAACTTCCAAGGGGGTTCTTGAGAAATTGAGAACTCATTTTTGAGAAATGAAAGAGGTTTTTCTTATAAACATTCTTGTCTACAAAAGCCTCCTCCATTTTTGTAACAGCTAGCAGGGATCAAAAGATATAAGCTCTGTATCAACACCTATTTTTCAAATACAAACAGTGTAGAAAAAACTAGCTATGAAGAAATGGAAGAAACATTAAGAGTAGCTAATAATGAAATTGCTAGACTAAGGATGAGAGCAATAAGGCATGCTGCCTAGAAGATATATTTCAAGAGGATAAAGGCTCTCTGGAAAGTTGAAAAGGATTCCAAACTAGAAATAGTCAGCAGTAAAGGCTCAATACTTTACCTGGACTGTCCATGAAATCAAGGAAGCAAGGTATGGAAGATGGATCAATGGCAGACTAAGAACTAATATCAAGAGGATGAAAAGGAAAATTTAAGACCTTGAAATTCAGTTGAGCAAGTCTGGAGGTCAGCCTCAGCGCAAATGAATAGGGTAGTAAGTGATGAAACCCTAATACAATTTTGGTTGAAACAAAGACATTGCTTTTTGAAGATGTTTCAAGGATGGGGGATGTTAAGAATATATGGCATATGTACATAATGGAATAGCTATAAAGAATCCTTAGAAATAAAAATTTTGGAAGAAAACTGTGTAAATCGATTCACACAGCAGTTTCGTAACGCTCTACGAAACTGTTGTAGGTGCAATTTTGATGTTTTGATCAATTCTCAAAGGAGAGAAGTGGTTATTTTTTGGAGACTGATGTTGCTGGAGAATTTGAGGAGGTCACTTATGAAATTTTAAAGCTCAAGCAAGGGAAAAACTCAAAGCATAAAGGATATATGGAAAAGTAAAGTTTTGCACTACAAAAACAACAATCAGTTACATAGCGCAACCAAATCAACCTTCTTTATGCTCCTTCAGGGGCTTGTTTTCTTTGTACAGGTGGAAAAGAAAGGTTCCAGGGATGATAGAACAGATGTCACTTGTCTTAAAGGGTCACTTTTGTTAGTAGAAGGATTCGAAGACAAGCATAAGGATGAAACCCTAAAAAGGAGGAACTCTGTCTCGTTTTTAGCAGTCAACTTCCAAGGGGATTCTAGAGCAATTGAAAATTCATTTATGAAAATTGAAAAACTTTTTTATTCCTAACGTAATGAGCTACAAAAACCTCTTTCATTTTCTTCAAATTCAGTGTGAGGTGGGAGAAATTGATGGTTTAACTTGCACTACGAAATTGTTGAGAGGAACTTTGTTTTCTGGTTTTAGTAGTCTTTTTAAAGATCAGTTTCTAGCCACATGCAAAAGTATTTTGGAATTATGAAGGTTTTTATCTTCATAACATCTCTAGCTACAATAACCTATCTCAATTTTTTCATAAGTGTCACCAGTTGGGAGATACAAGGCTTTCTTTAAAGTCATAATTGCAGAAGACAAATCTCCTAGTTTTCAAGGTAGTTAGGTCATGGAATAGTAGGGTTCATAACAAGGCTGGAAACATCACCAAATTCAACCTCATGAGGTTGTAGGTGGAAAAGGATTAATTGAATACTAGATAAGGTTGTTAGAAGTATATTTAGGAGTTTTAGTCCTACTTCAATTAGGACTCTTCAAAGATAGTCAAGCTGTCATTTTGTAATTAATAAGGCTATTTTATGGTTAGAATAGGTGTATACGCTGGGAATTCGAATTCCTCTGATGATGGATGATAGAATCCAAGGTTTTAAAGCTATATATGAAGCATGAGGTCGAATTCCTCATGGGTTGGCATTTGTATTAGCAAAAGAAGCTGTGTTATGTAAGAAGACTATGTGTTTTTCGAACTTAATGCAGAGATCAGTTTGACTACTCAAGATTCACAAAGAGTTTATGTGCTTGATGTTATTATGGCTTTCTTCAATTACATACTTGCAGTTGTATGAGGTTTTGATACTTAGAGTTCATTGGAAAATACTCTAACTTCCTCCACATGGTTCTAAAATATGTTGTTTCACTATGTTACTATTTTATTCATAAACCTAAACTCTAAGTGGCTTGACTTCCATGTTAGGCTGATAATGTTGTTTTGTTGAGGACTATTTTGACTCCATAGCCCAATAGATTTTTGCTAATTATAGTTTCAACCAGTCAATAAGTGTTAAGTTATGGTATTTTCTATGCTTGTAACAGTTTACTTCTTTTTCTTATTATATTCCATAGATTAGCAATCACATATATATAAAGTAAAGTGCAGATAGAACATTAAACGATCGATAGAAAACAAGCCAAGACAAGAGACACAAGATGTGGGCAGCTTAGCCAGGGACAAACCCCACAATGTGTGGGGAAACCCTTTGATCAAATATTCTTTTATCTTCAATAATTCAGCAGAGAGAAATAGTACAATGAATCTGATTCATATCAGTAGTAGTAAACCCTAGATCAGCAGCATCAGCATTAGCGGCTTCATTATCAAACTAGGGCATATGATATCTCACAAACCGACCATCGGATTGACTTCATTCCACCACCAAAACTTTCGGCTTTTAGAGGAGGTTCAAATGAACCTACAGTGCAGTTCAGATGAGGAGATCTTCTAGGCCACGTAGGTCAATCTTTACTTCTGCAGTTGCAGCTTCAGTTTCAGCAGTTTCCGGCTTCAAAATTAGGGCAGTCGATATCTTGCAAACTGTTCATCGGATTTGACTTCATTCCACCACCAAAAGTTGCGGCTTTTAGAGGAGGTTCAGATGAACCTACAGCGTCAGTTCCAAAGAGGAGATATTCTAGGCCTCACAAGTCAATCTTTAATTCTGCAGTTGCAGCTTCAGTTTCAGCAGTTTCTCAGCTTCAAACTAGGGCAGTCGATATCTTGCAAACCATTCATCGGATTGACTTCATTCCACCACCAAAAGTTGCGGCTTTCAGAGGAGGTTCAGATGAACCTACAATATAGTTCCAAAGAGGAGATCTTCTATGCCTCGCAAGTCAATATTTACTTCTGCAGTTGCATCTTCAGCTTCAGTAGTCTCCGGCTTCAAACGTGTGAGAGAGAGAGACCCATTTCAGTGTAGTAGAGAAGAGAATCATATCTGCACAGTAGAGAGAGAGATGTGATGAGATGAGTGAGTCCAAATGAGGAAAATTCCTCTTATATTTATACACAACGTTGGTGGGTGAATAGATGCGACTGTTGGGCTTCTGAGCCTACATGAGTTGTAGGTCGGCTTGATAATAATTCAATAATCAAAATAAATTCATATCTCCATGAATACTTATCAGAATCGGATGATCTTTATATCAATCCTACACCTCTTGACGAGAGGAATCTAGTAAAAATATTATCAGCCATGAATAAGATGACCCACATGAAGTTTTGCCCTGGTTGCCAATTTTAACACTCCCTCTCAACCATGGAGAACTTCATCTGCAATCTGTCTATCGGTCGTTACTATTCATCCATCAAATTCCCTGTATAGCCTAACCCTTGCCCTGCTCTGGTCAATTCTGCCTGATTTGCTTTGACTTGTTCTGCCCTGTACTGACCTGTACTGTTTTGCTCTATTTTTCTCTGCTCTTGCATTTTTCTTTTCTACTCTACTTTTGTCTGAATTATGAAGAAGAAGAAATGATCGAGGATGTATCATACTGACTCAAAGTCAGTCTCGGAGTATGTACCATTGGTCCTAGACCAGTCTCAACCAACCCGAAGTCAGTGTCATAGTGAGTACAACTCCACTGGTGCTAAACCAGTATCATCCTCCACTGAATCAAATTCAGTCTCAGCCGACCCGAAGTCAGCTTCATAGTAAGTACCACTCCTACCACTGGTCCCAGACCAGTATCGCAGTCTCAGAGAGTGTACCGCCGGTCCCAGACCAGTCTCAACCGACTCGAAGTTAGCGTCATAGTATGAACCACTCTCACTGGTCCCAAACCAGTACTGCACTGACACAAATTCAGTCTCAGAGTATGTACCATTTGTCCCAGACCAGTCTCAACGGACCCGAAGTCAGCGTCATAGTATGGTACAACTCCTACCACTGGTCCCAGACCAGTATCATTGATCCCAGATCAATGGAGGTCATCCTAGCGTAGGGAGTATGGTAGATACAACGATGAGTCCATCGGTACTACTATGGTCCCTAACTTCATTTCCCTACTCATTGATCAGATGAGAGGTACTTCCCATGAGTCCCAGACAACATGGGTAGGATGCCTCGACAAGAGAACTAATCAATCCTGTCCTCACAGGAGAACACATCAATCCT